>PVJD01001910.1:0-230667 GCA_004026545.1 Mormoops blainvillei | reverse complement strand
GGGGGAAGGGAGGGAAGGAGGAAGGAAGACAGGCTAGTGGCCTGGGGAGGCTGCCATGGAGCTCACCACAAGTGGGGCGTCCTCTGTGATTGGTGAGCGTGCATATTTGGCTTTCTCTGGCTGGTCCTATATTGGAAACAGGAACAAAAATTAGAGAAGCTGTCAGTTATGAACCCAGTCCTGACCTCTGGGGGCCGACTGTGGTGGAAGTCATTGTTCGGCTTCCCTGACTGTCATTAGCGACGGCAGTCTGCCTTCCAGTAGGCAGCGACCGGGCTCCCTATTGCAGGACAGGCCGGCTCCCTGGGCAGGCTGCTGCAGTTGCAGGTCAGGGCTCTAATTTTCTACACGATCTAGCGGTTGTCCATTTGTATATTTGGACTCCTGCATTTCTGTTCTAGGACTCTCCGGCGGCGTCCCTTCACACAGAGATCCCCACAATGGCCTCCAAGGTCCTACATGAACGGATCCCATCTTCATCTCTAGCCTCACCTCCTCTCACACGCCCCCACTCTCCACTCCGGCCACATTGGCCTCCTTGCTGTTCTAGAACATGCCAAACCTTCTCCCAAGCCACTAATGGCCTTCTAACAAACTGCACAACTTTCCTAGTTTTAGTGTTTATTGTTTAAGTCTAACGCTCCCAAATAAAATGTAAATTCCACAAGGATAGGAGTCGTTGCTGATTTGTTCACTGCTATTCCAACACCTAGAACATTGCCTTGTCTGGCCCAGTAAATTTTTTGAATGAATATGTGAGTACGGGTGTGTGCACGTATAACACCTACTACTTTTTATTGGATGCTGGGAGTTTACTGGGCATGGCGCTAAGTGCTTTCATATAGTATCCCATTTTTATTCTTTATAGTTCTTCTGCAGGGTAGGTATTATCAGAGCCACTTATTTTTCAGGTAAGATAGTCCCAAGCGACACAGTGCCCAGAGTCCTAGAGCTTCTCAGGGACCTACCTAAATGTTTAAAAATGAAAAACCTCTGGCTCCAAAATGCAGAAACTTCAGACTAACCCAAATTAATTAATGTGTAATCAAATATCTATAAAATGTCATCAATTGTTAATTTACATCATGAATTCTGTGTCAGCTTCTCTAATTATTAAATATGGTGTTCACAACAATTTAATTACATCTGGAAATAATTTTTAGAATGAATTTTTTAAAAACTCTGTGAGTACTTCGAGAATGCAAACGAATGTCAGAGTGCCAAGAACTTGCAGATGATACTATAAATGAATTACTCTTAGCCAAATAATTTCCGAGGCAAACTTACACAAATACCTTCATATCATTCTACAGTAAGATGTTATATTTCACGTAGTGATTCTGTGTGTTTCAATAACTGATTTGGGGAAGAACCTCCAAAAGTAACAGCACCTCATCCCAAGAAAGTCTTAAAATGGCCTTTGATATAATTAGCCTCGTTTTACAGATTTAATTCCATGAGCTGCAGTTTCTGGGTCACACTAGTCAACATTCCCCAATTCCTTATGGCTAAACCCTCCCACCATCCTACTCCCTCATTCTCTCCCTACCCTCCATCGCTGCCAAGTTCAGCCTTGGCCTGGACACACACAGGGGTGTGTGTGTGTGTGTGTGTGTGTGTGTGTGTGTGTAAATGTTTACAGGAATGGGCAGACAAGCTAACATTTCAGAGGCCTGGGCCTAAGGTTCCTTTCCTGTCTTGACTTCCTCTCCCCTGTCCCAGATATCCTTCCAGACCCTTGAAAGCTAAATCTGGAATGAGAAAACCAGCTATCCCCAAAATTGCCACAAGATGGTGCCACAAGCACATAAATAGGCTTCTATGGGGGTTCCTTCAGGGAGACTTGGACCAGGAAGCCAAGAGCCCCACAACCCCTCCCCAAGCATCTCCTCCTCAGATGCCTCTAGCCCCTCCAGGTGACCCACATGGCACCACCATAGTAACAACAAAGATTTGCCTCCTACTCCCTCTCTGTCCCTGTCTCCTCGTTGTTTTGTCTCTCCTGTTCACCTTCTAGTCTCCCTCTGTCTCTTTCCGTATCTCCATCTGTTTCCCAGTCTGTTTCTCTCTACTTCCAGCTCCTTCAGCAAACCTAATACACCCTTTTATTCAGCAAGTTAGGTTAATGACCAGTTGCTGGTGTCAATTATATGGCAGACACTGGCAGGCTCTGGAAAGCAAGTTGGATTCCCAGTCCAGGGGAGCTAGCTCCCAGCAGAGGACTATCAAAAGGCAAGGCCCTTTAATCCTCAGCCTCCTCCCTGTCCCCTCCTAGCTAAGCGGCAGAGAAGCTAGCGCACGAGGTATAGGAGCTGTGTCCCCTCGCCCCACCCTCACACAGTGGAGTCAGGCTTGGCAGAGCAACAGGAAGCCCTAGGATCTTTTTAATTTTTTAATTTGATTTTTAGAGAGAGAGATTTGCTGTTCCATTTATTTATGCATTCATTGGTTGATTCTTGTATGTGCTCTGACCAGGGATTGAACCTACAACCTTGCTGTATCAGGACGCTGCTCTAACCAACTAAACTACACTATCAGGGAGCCCCAGGACCTTGAGAACCTCTTTATTTTAAGCCAATCCCACAGCTCCATGATCTGCACTGATGCAGTGAACATAGGATCTGGGCCCAGCTCCACCCCAGATCCCTCTGGGAAGGCTGTCCCAGGGCCTGCTGGGCCTCGGGCTTCCCGTCTGTGAAAGGAGCTGCATGGGTCAGTCATTTGCCCCCTTCCAGCTGAGTACCCCGAGGTTCTCCGGCACTATCTCCCCCCCAGCCTGGCTTTGCAGGCTCATTTCCTGCTCTCAGCTTCTCCCTACGGTGGCCTCACTTAAAGACTCACTGTCCAAGCTGGTGGTGTCACTTGGCTTAGGATGGGAATCAAGAATCATTCACCAGAAAGAGCCAGGACTGTTCTCCTAGCCTCCAATACACAAACAAATCTTCCAGAAGCCCCATTTCCTTATCACTCTCAGTTCATAGTTTTTAGTTCAAAGGCCCCACTGAGGAGCTAACCAGGGAGGCCTGTGTGAGTGACCCAGTGACTGAGGCTTTATCATCAGCACTTCTGTCGTTTGGCTTTGTTACAGTTAATAAACATCCCAGAGCCACACCCCACGTGCTACTTTGTGTGGGAGTGGGTACATATTTAGCCCATCCCATTCCCTCCCTTCTTTCTCCAGTCTCCCTCATTTATATTCCAAATGGGTCAAACACTTACATGTAAAAAAAATGAAATTGCAAGAATATACGGAATTCCTTTATAATCTCAGAAAGGAGGCTTTTTACTTGATTCAAATTACAAATGCTTTGACCTAGCAATTTCCCTTCTAGGAGTTTATCCTGCGGATAAACTAAACCACGGTTTAATTGGCATATTTAAAGGTTATTAGTGCAACATTGCTTGAAACAGCAAAACTCAAGACATAATCTAAGTGCAAGACAGGTTAAATAAATTGTGACACATTGATACAATGGAATCATATGTAACTACAAGACCATATGTGGAAAGTCTTTGTATGCTAATACGGAAAAAAAAAATACCTCAAGGTTTAATGTTAAGTGAACAAAGCAACACGTTTGCTACACTGCAATTTGTGTAAAAACAAAAAACTGCAGAGGATATATCTGGCTATATAAGCTATTCAAAATTTAACATGAAATATATTAATACATAAACACAGCAAACTACAGGGTCCAGCACAAATAACGCCCCTTTTTATTACAAAGCCATAAGCATGCAATTCTGTAACATATCACACTCAATCACACCATATGACATTTTAGGTGAAATGCTCTAATTAAAACTATGAATTATTACACCCGTATTACCCTGCCAACCATACCTGAGCAGGCCTTACTTCTGGGGCGCCCTGTATTGTAATGTGTAGGGCAGTGTCCCATCCGTCACAGAGACGCTCCTAGCACAGTCACTTTTACCCTCCTCATACTTGAGGTTCCAGTTCTCCAAACCAGAGGTGCCGGGTTACTTCTGTGTCCTCAGAGGGGCTTTCCCTTCTGTCCGATGTTTTCCCCCATTTCTTTTTTTATTTTAATTTTATTGCTATTTTTAGAAAGAGGAAGGAGAGAAACAATCTGTTGTTCCGCTTATTTATGCATTCACTGGTTGATTCTTGTATGTGCCCTACCATGGGAACGAGCTTGCAACTTTGGCTTAACGGAGAGGATGCTCTAACCAACTGCGCTACCCACCCAGGGCTTCCCTATTTCTTTCCTTCTCTCTTCGCTGACATCTGCCCACATAGCTCCAAGTCTCAGGTATCACCTCCTCAGGAAGTCTTCTTCGATTGACACCCTCGCCCTGCTAGATGCCCCTTGTCTTCCCATAGGGACTATAAGGCCTGCTCAGTCCTTTGAAGCCCAGTGGCCCTTGAATCTGTGGGCTCCATTTCCTGGAATGCTGGCCTTGCCTGACTGGCAGAGTCCCAGGAAGTGGTATTAAATGGCTGGCAGTGGGACTTGCTCTCCACCACAGACATCTGGGGGAACTTTCAGTTTCCCCTGATCCTTCCACGCCCACAGACTCTGAGGAGTTTCGGTTTCCTTTAAGCTTTTACAGGAAGGCGTCTGGGCTGCCCCATTTAACGCTCGGTGAGCCCTGTGCTGTGGCAATGGAGGGAACAGAGATTAACTGCTCACATGTGAAGCTCATGGCTCCACCAGGAGGGCAGACACTTGTGCCAGGAAGAGTGACACAGGTCGTGTGGAATGGGCACACTGACAGCCCCTAAGTGCAGGGGGAGCCCAGGCGAGAGGGGGAGAGCAATGCCCCACCAGGCCTCAGGGTGGCGGGAATGTGGCCAGCTGGGACAAGAGGGAAGGCTTCTGTGTAGACAGCCCAGTTGGGTAGCCTCCAGGTGAGTGGAAAGGGCAGAGCGGGCAGTAGACTGAGGCTCTGGCCCTCAGGGAGGGCCCTGGAGCTGCAGCCTGAACTGGTGCATGTGCCGTCTGTGCCGAGAGGAGGTATGAGAGAGGGAACGAGGCCCTGGCAGGAACCAAAGGACAAAGCCTGATGCCAAGGAAGCTGGAGAGGACCCTGTGGAGGGCCTGGTGCCAGAGGCTGTTCCTCAAGGGAGGGCTCGGGTTTCTGTGGGGTCTTTTTCACAAGCCTCTTCAGGAAGTGAGATTCAGCTCTAAGGACTGGAAAAGAGAAAGGCCCCGCCTCTGCGGCAGCTGGGGCCCGGCCAGGCCTCCGGCCGGAACTCCGCGCAGGTTTCCCTCCCTTCAGCCAGGACAGAAAGCGAGCCGACCTGCAACAGAGGGGAGGCACAGACCAGCCCTGACTCCGCTCCTGAATGGAGCAACTCCACCCCCCCCCACCCTCGTGCCCCCTCTTCCCTGGCACACGTCCTCTCTTATCAAGAGGAACAGAATGCCAGCTCCTGCCCCAGAGGCTTTGAGACCCTTGGCACAAAGGGGATCTGTGGGTGATTCAAAAGCATCATGGGGGCTTGTATCAGCCTTTGGGGCCCTGGTTCCTGGCCACCAACACTACGGGAACAGCCTGGGGATGATCCAATGCCACACCCTACTGCTCTCCAACTCATTTGAGTTTTCAAACCTCTGGTAGGAAGCACAGGAAGGGCAGGGCTCCCTTCATGCTGCCCTAGGCCTCAGCCTGGCCCGTCAGGCATGCAAGACGGAGCTGTCAGACAAGTCAAGAGGTGTTTAAGGCCCGGGGAGGAAAAAGCCCCACTCTTTCCCATTCCGATCCCCACTGGCCTGGGCCTGGACTGCAATCTGGAAGGTGGGCCCTGCCTGATCCCCAGATCCCTCTGGCCGCAATGACCTCTTCTGGTGGGTGGTCACCTCCCTCTGCATCCCTCGCCCGCAACCTACACACGCACCCACTCTGGAGCTGGGAGCCTGAGCCATGTACTTTGCTCCCTCACACTGCAACCAAACCAGCTGCTGTCGGGCTGTTTCTGGGGGCCCTGCCTCTCTGATCAGACAGGCGGTATAGCAGAGCAGGCCTGGGGCTCCAGTCATTGTGCTGTGCACCCAGTTCAGGGCTGGGTCCTTGGCAGGGGACTGAGAAGGGCAGGGCAGCCTGACTCAGCCTCCATTCATTGGCCCCTGGCTGGGCCTGAAGCTTCGCAGGGCTCAGTAATCCGAGGTGCAGTGCCAGTGCCTCTTCCTCCAAGATGGCCCTGGCTCGGTGCCAGGCTTGGGCTGGGCTGGGCGGTCAGCCAGGGCTGCGACTCAGGGCCCTGAGGCCAGCCTCGTTTCACGGCCATTGCTAGGTCGCCCTTCACCTTTAGCCACCCACTCACCTCGGCCCCCAGGGGCCGCAGCTCCCTGCACAACGGGGCCCGTAGGTCCGCCTCAGCCGTCTCCACCTCCACGTCAGGGACGCCATCAGGCAGCCCGCGTCCCACTCTCCCTTGCCCTGTGGGGAAAAAGAAAGCCAAGGGTGAGTAGGGGTCAGCTACGCTGGGCGGGGGAAGGCAGTGAGCATGTCCCACGGTGGGGAGCAGAGAGCAGTGGTTAAGCATTCAGGCTCTAATACCTGGGTTCAAGTCCTATTGGCTGTGTAACTGCTCAGAGCCTCAGTTTCTAAACTGGTGAAACGGGGATGACGACAGTCCCTAAATCAAAGGCTCAGGATTAGAAGTAGGTGAGCTAATGCACAAAAAGTACTCAGCACAGAGCCTGGCACACAGTAGGCCTTCAGTATGTGCAGAGCTGTTGGTACAGGACGCTTGCCTATCTGAGCTGTCCTGCTGATGAGGACATGGTGCCTGCACCCCTGACTGCCATGGGTTTACCCTACACTGTTGTCAGGGGCAGGGATAGTCTAAAAAAGGACCCAGGGGAGGGGGTGGGGGCTATAAGCAACCTGGATAGTGAGGTCCAGGAAGCAGCTGCTCTGGGTGCCACTGGACAGGATGACACTGACCGGGTAGTAGGTCCTGACTTGGCTGACCAGGGTCTCAGGCAGAGAGGGCTGCAGAGCAGTCAGCAGCCCCTCAGCCACAGGCTGCTTCAAGCTGGGCCCAGCGCCAATGTGTGCCGCAAGCAGCTCGACTTCGCTCACCATCTCCAAGGTGTCTGCGGAGCTGGGGAGGGAGGCAGAGAGAGGAGGTCAATTTGCTGCCAAGGTCAGGATCACCGGCCTCCACACCTTTGCAGCAGTTCCCTCTCACATCCCCTTCAGGTCTGGATTCAACTTCCTCCCCTGGTAAGAAGCTGCTCTTGAGTTTTCAGCCTTAACTCCCAAACCCCATTTCTAAGATACTCCAGTCTCGGATGTAAATCTCTTTTCTGGATGCTGTCGCTTCCTGCTGTGCAGGCCACCAAAGGCCTGCATGCGCTCACAGACACCCGGGCTCTCCCCACCGCCCGCGCTCTGGACAGCTCTAGAATCGCAGTCGCCTGACCGACAGGCCGGATGTGGGCTACGCAAAGGTGCTTGGTTAAGAGAGCAAGCAGCAAAGCTCGGCCTGTGCTGGACACCAAGCTGAGTGCCCTGCTGAGCCCCCACCCTTTTCTGGAGGCTCCTCACCTTGCCCCAGGGGCACGGCACCTCCTGCCACTGAGGACACGCCTGCCCCCAGAAGGTGGGGAGCTAGCTGCTGGAGGGGGTTGTCCTGGGGCGGCCGCAGCACGGCCTCCACTGCCAGCTCCATGTGGTCCACCTTGAGCCCCCATGCCCTGGTCACATCGTTGACCTCTAGCTGGAGGACCGTGTGGGGAGAAATGGAACTCATTCAGCACACCTTTCTGAGGCACCTTCTTCGGGCAGGCTGGCACAGCCGCTTGTGGATGTGGCGGCACATGCGGCACCACACCTACCCTTGACAAGTTTCCTCTGAGGAACCCAGGCGCGAGACCATTGCAACCCAGCTGTGGGCTGCTGGCAGTGAGAGCTCAGGAGAGGACCAGGAAAGACACGGGGCAGGTGAAGGGGCATCAGGGGAAAGGGGGTCCTTCAGTGCAATGGGAACAGCACATACACAAACCCAGGCAGGAGAACCTGGAACGTTCTGGAACTGCGAGTAACCACGGCTCCTTCAGTTACATACTCGAGTGTGGGCTGGGAGACTAGAGACAGCTGAGGGGTCTGAGGCGGCTGCTCCTGCTCACCTGGATTTATGTTGAGGTACAAGGATCCCCAGAGGAGCTTAGCAGGGAGTTGACAGAGCAGACTTGCTTGTTGGAAAGATTCTCTTATTGCCATGTGGACACTGGGTTGGAGGGGCTGAGGGTGGAGGCACAGAGACCAAGCAGGATGTTGTTTCAAAGTGCCAATGGAAATGACACGAATCTGGCATCAGGCAGACAGGCAGCCGTGGAGCCAAGATACACCAAGGGAGGAGCGCAATTCTGTAAACTATATAAAGCTACAGCAAGACACTGGAGAAGGAGAACCACTAGGCCAGGTGGCTGCCCAGATATGCAATGACAGAGAGGGTGGTAAGGAATCAGAGAACTCAGGTTTCTGGTGTGGATCATAAGTGTGGATGTCCACCTAGGGGGACACACAGTGGGTGACCCAGAACTGGGGATGGGTAGGGGAGGGATGATCATTCTTTTAATACGTTAAGCTTGAGATGTGTATGGCACAGCCCACTCCACTGGGCAGTTGGATAAATGGGTCCAGGATGCAGGAAAGAGTGGGGCTGGAGCAGAGAGGTGTAAAAAATTAGTGTCCAGAGATAGCAAAAGCCCCGGGTAAATGAGCTCTACCCAGCAGGTCATAGATGAAAACAGGACACTGCCAGAAACACAGACACTGAAGAGCAGGACAACAAGGAGTAACAAGGGTAACCAGAAGGAAGGAGGAAAGCCAGGGTGGGGAGTAATAGAAGCCCAGGAAAGCAGACAATCCGTCTAGAGTAAGAGAAGTACGGGAGCACAGAGTCGAAGGTGAAGAAGGGGAAGGACTGAAAAGTGCCCTCTGCATTAGCAAGAGGGAGTTCACTGTGATGTCTGTCTTAGGAACCTGGGAGAAGCCTAGACTAAGGACAGGAAGAAAAGAAGGAAAGAGGAGAGAGGCACAAGGGCAAGAAGAAGAGTGGATGAGAGTATAGTGAAAGGGTGAAGGGAGCTGTGTCCTGGGTCCAGAGCACTGTTGGTGCAGGGATGCGCTTCCAATGAGGCAGAAAAACTAGCACAGATGCCGATGAGTTTGCAGGGGTGGTGCTAGAGGAAGCTGAAAGAGTCCTTGTCCTAGAGTTTTTTTCTTCTGAGCTTTAGGAGGCCAGACCTGCTGCAGGGAGTAATGGGTGAGGACAGGAAGGTTGAACCAGGGCACTGAGGGCTGAAGTAGCTGGCCTGGGGCAGCTAAGGAGAGTCCAGCAAGTAAGAGGCAGGGGGCGTTTAATCCCTCCAGATGAAACGTAGGCAAAAGGGAAGTGAGAGAGAAAAATGTATGCTGGAACTAGGACTTAGGGAGATGTACAGGCTTTTCCTGAGATTTCATGTTAACCAGAGACACTTTAAACCCCACTTTACTTGTGGCCAACTCAGTCTGCGCATGGGCCCTAAAGGACTCTAACAACCTGGTGTGAGACTGACCCCTTCCAAACTACCTCTCTTGGATTTGTGCACCAAAGCCAAGTCAAACAGGCCAAAATCAATTTTCTCTTCCTAAACTTAAATTAAAATGGAATGGGGTTCCATAAATAAAAATTGTTATCAACTTGTTATCTGGGTTGTATGAGATCGAGCACTGAAAACGAACTTAGGAAAACAGACTAAGTGAGAACTTACACAAAAAGATAGAAACCATAAAAAAGAACCAGTCAGTAATGGAGAATATAGTAACTGAAATGAAGAACACATTAGATAGAATTAATAGCAGATTAGATAAAGTAGAGGATGGAATTAGTGACTTGGAACACAAGGTCGTGGAAAACACTCAACTGGAATAGCAAAAAGAATTTCAAAAAATGAGGATTGTTTAAGGGACCTCTGGGACAACATCAAGCATAAAAACAATGCATCATAGGGGTACTGGAAGGAGAAGAGAAAAAGCAAGAAATTGAAAATCTATTTAAAGAAAAAATCATAGAAAACTTCCCTAACCTGGCAGAGGAAATAGGGATACAAATCCAGGAAATGCAGAGTCCCAGACAAGATGAACCCAAAGGGCCCACATCAAAGAGGCCCACATCAAGACAAAATTAATTAAAATGCCAAAGGTTAAAAACAAAGAGAGAATCTTAAAAGTAGTAAGAGGAAAAACTTCTACATGGGAGCTCCCATAAGACTGTGATCTGATTTCTCAACAGAAACTCTGCAAGTCAGAAGGAACTGGCAAGAAATATTCAAAGTGATGAAAAGAAAGTACCTAGCACCTACAGCCAAGATTATTCTACCCAGCAAGACTATCACTTAGAATCAAAGGGGAGAGAAAGAGTTTCCAAGACAAGAAAAATCCAAAGGAGTTCATCATCATCAAACCAGTATTACTACAAGAAAGGTTAAAGGAATTCTTTAAGAAGAAGAAAAAAAGAAATTAAAAATATGAATAATAAAATGGTAATAACTACATACCTATCAATAATTACTTTAAATGTAAATTGATTAAATGATCCAATCAAAAGATATAGGGTGGCTGAATGCATAAGAAAACAAGACCCATACATATTCTGCCTACAGGAGACCCACTTCATATCAAAAGACACAAATGGACGCAACAATAATAATAAAGTAAAAAAAAAGTGTGGAGATTCAGAACAGATTTAATTAGATGCAGAGAAATAAAGAAATATGTCATCTCTTTTGAAAAAAAAAGACAAATACATGTTGAAAGTAAAGGGATGAAAACAGGTATTTCATGCAAGTGGTAACAACAACAACAACAAAAAAGCTGGAGTAGCTACATTTATACCCAACAAAACAGACTTTAAAACAAAGCCTATAACAAGAGATAAAGAAGGACGTTTCATAATGATAAAGAGATTATAAGAGGATATAGTGGGAGTAACTAAGTACATAAAGCAAATATTGACAGACATAAGAGAGAGATCTACAGTAGTACAGTCACAGTAGCAGACTTTAATACCCCTTTTATATCAATAACAGATCATCCAGACAGAAAATCAACAAGGAAATAGCAGGCCCCTATGATACATCAGACCAAATGGACCTAATAGATATTTTTAAGAACATTTCACGCCAAAGCAGCAAAATATACATTCTTTTGAAGAGCACATGTAACTCTTTCCAGGATAGACCACATGCTAGGTCACAAAACAAGTTTCAATAAACTTCATAAGATTTAAATCATATCAATCATCTTCTCCAAACACAATGGTATGAAACTAGAAATGAATTACAAGAAGAAAACTGAAAAACACACAAACACACAGAGGCTAAATAACATGTTACCATACAATGAATGGGGAAACAATGAGATCAAGGAAGAAATCAAAAAATATATTGAGACAAAAATGAAAACACAACAACTCCAAATCTATAGGACACAACCAATGCAGTTCTAAGAGGGAAATTCATAGCAATACAGGCCTACCTTAAGGAACAAGAAAAATCTCAAACAAACAATCTAACCTTCCATCTACAGAAACTAGAAAAAGTTAAATGAAGTTGATAAATCTTTAACCAGATTCATCAAGAAAAAAAAGCAAGAGAATCAAATAAATAAAATCATAAATAAAAGAGATGTGACAAGTGACACCACAGAAATTCAAAGAATTATAAGAAAATTATGAACTATATGCCAACAAATTGGACAACCTAGAAAAAAACGGATGAATTCTCAGAAACATAAAATCTTCCAAGGCTGAATCAAGAAGAAACAGAAAATGAGAACAGACCAGTAACTACTAACAAAATCCAACAAAATCAAATCAGTAATCAAAACCTCCCAAAAAACAGAAAGCCTGGACTGGATGGCTTCCGAAGTAAATTTTATCAAACTTTTAAAGGAGAATTAAAACCTCCCCTTCTCAAACTACTCCAAAAAACTGAAGATGAAGGAAGGCTCCCAGACTCATTTTATGAGGCCAGCATTACCCTGATACCAAAACCAAAGACAGTAGGAAAAAAAAGGTATAGACCAATATCCCTGGTAAAAATAGAAATAGAAAATCCTCATCAAAATATTAGCAAACTGAATTCAGCAATACATTAAAAAGATCATATACCATGATCAAGTTAGATTTATTCGGAAGAAGCAAGGCTGGTTCAATAACTGCAAATCTATACACATGATACACCACACAAACAAAATAAAGGATAAAAATGATATGATCATATCAATAAATGCAGAAAAAGCATCTGACAAAATCCAACACCCGTTTATGATAAAAAACTCTTGGCAAAGTGGGAATAGAGGAAACACACCTCAACATAATAAAGGCTATAACATGACAAGCCCATAGCTATCATCCTACTCATTGGGAAAAAGCTAACAGCATTCTCTTTAAGATCAGGAACAACACTGTCACCACTTTTACTCAATATAGTATTGGAAGTCAACACAGCAATCAGACAAGAAAAAGAAATAAAAGGCATCCAAATTGGAAAGAAAGAAGTAAAACTGTCATTATTTGCAGATTACATGATACTATACGGAGAGAATGTTAAGGTTCCACCAAGGGAAAAAAAAAAGAACTATTAGAATAAATGAATTCAGTAAAGTTGCAGGACACAAAACTGACATTTAGAAATTGGTTTCATTTTTATACACCAATGACAAACTATCAGAAAGAGAAATTAAGAAAATCCCATTTACAATAGGATCAGAAAGAATAAAATACCGAGGAATGTATTTAACCAAGGAGGTAAAAGCCTTGTACTTGGAATACTATAAGACACTGAAGAAAGAAACTGAAGGAGCTATAAACAAATGGAAGTATATACCCTGCTCATGGGTAGGAAAAATCGAAATCACTAAAATGTCCATGCAACCCAAAGTAATCTAGAGATTCAGTGCAATTCTTATCAAAATACCAAAGGCATTTTTCACAGAATTAAACAAATAATCCTAAAATTTATCTGGAACCACAAAAGACCCTCCAATAGCCAAAGCAATCCTGAGAAAGAAGAAAGGTGGAGGTATCATGCTGCCTGATATCAAATTACATTATAAGAGTATTGAAATGAAGGCAGCATGGAACTAGCATAAAAACAGACACATAAATCAGCTGAACAGAACAAAGAGCCCAGGAATAAACCTACAACTTTACGCTCAATTAATATTTGACAAAGAAGGCAAGAACATACAATGGGGTAAAGATAGTCTACTCAATAAATGGTGCTGGGAAAATTGGACAGATACATGCAAAAAATAATGAAACCAGACCACCTTCTTACACCATATAAAAGAAGAAACTCCAAATGGATTAAAGGCTTCAATGTAAGACCCAAGACCATAAAACTCCTAGAAGAAAACATAGGCACTAAACTCTTTAACATCCCTGTTAGTAATATTGTTTTGGATATGGGACAAGGGAAACAAAAGAAAAATAAACAAATGGGACTACAACAAACTAAAAAATTTTTACACAGTGAAGAAAACTATCAACAAAACGAAAAGACAGTCTACTGAATGGGAGAACATAATTGCTAATGATAAATTCGATAAGGGATTAATATTTAAAATATATAAGAAACTTATACAACTTAACACACACACACACAAAAAAACCCAACCAATTCAATTAAAAAATGGGCAGAGGACCTGACTTGACATTTCTCCAAAGAGGACATGTGTATGGCTAATAGTCATATGAAAAGACGCTCAAAGTCACTAATCATCAAAGAAATGCAAATTAAAACCACAATGAAATATCACCTTGCACCTGTCAGAATGGCTATCATCAATAAATCAAAAAACAAGAAGTGCTGGCGAGGATGTGGAGAAAGGGGAGCGCTGCGCACTGTGGCTGGGAATGCAGACTGGTGCAGCCGCTAACTAACTCGAGGAGCTCCCCACTTGGGGGCTCTTGATTGTCATTGTCTGTAGGTAGTTTTATTTACTTGGAGCAAGTAAAGGAGACAGGGAATTCACATCCAAAGCTCTGCCTCCCTGAAGGGAGGCTTAGCCATAGCTTATGTTGGCTATTTGGTTAATTATATGTTGATTTCTTCTTTGCAACCTGGCTACACTTAATAGGGTTGGGTTCCTGTCAAGTTCATCCTATTTACAGCTGTTTCTATAAAATACTGTGCTACATTTTGGCACTTGGCAAGAATGGCATTTAGGAAGAACTACCCATACCTGGAGACACTTGTCCTACCTAACACAGCCACTATAGAAAACAGTATGTAGGTTCCTCAAAAAATTAAAAATAGAACTACCCTATACTCCAGTAATCCTACTTCTGGATATTAATCCAAAGAAATCCAAAACATAAATTCAAAGTGTTATATGCACCCCTATGCTCATTGCAGCATTATTTACAATAGCCACAATGTGGAAGCAAGCGAAGTATCCATCAATAGACAAGTAGATAATAAAGAAGTGCTACATAGATTCAATGGAATATTACTCAGCCATAAAAAGAATGATATCTTCCCATTTGCGACAGCATGGATGGACCTAGAGGGTGTTACGCTCAGTGAAATAAGTCAGACAGAGAAAGACAAATACCATATGATTTCACTTATGTGTGGAATCTGCAAAACAAAATAAACGAGCAAATAAAACAGAAACAGACTCAGATACAGAGAACAGACTGATGGTTGCCAAATGGGGACAGTGTTAGGGGTTTGGGCAAAAAAGGTGAAGGGATTAGTAAGTAAAAATTGGCAGTTACAAAATAGCTAATGATCATGTAAAGTACAGCATAGAGAATACAGTCGATGACACTATAATAACTACGTATGGTGTCAGGTGGGTACTAGACTTATTGGGGGGATCACTTCGTAAGTTATATAAATGTTTAACCACTATGTTGTACTCCTGAAACTAATATAATATTGAATGTCAACTATAATTGAAAAAAAATTTTTTTTTAATTTTTAAAAGACCGAGCACTGGGTTGGGAGGCAGGGAAGCAGTTGTTTTGGCTCTGGTCTAGCTCTGCCCTTGACCATGGCTCTCAGAGGCTTGCAAAATCATTTCTGAGGCTTAGCTTCCTCCCTCCAAAATAAAACAATACCAGCGCTCTTGCAGCAAAATATAAAGCTGAGATACACTGGGGCTGGCAAAAGGACTTCATAAACTATAAAATGCTCTGCCTGTGAAAGATACTGCTACTATTACAAGTAATGTTTTCGCGGGAATTCCACCAAGTTGGTTGATATACTTCCTGAAAGGACTGGGACCTCCAGGACTGGCAATGCCCCGCTCTCCACTGTTTCCACCTAACCTCAGTTCACTGGGGAAAGTAGATCTGAGAGGAATGAGCAGCAAATTCACCTGTGTTTCCCTGTTAGGACATGGGCTCAGGGGATATACTACCACCTGTGCAGTCATTTCTACCCCAACTTGTCATAGGATTTGAGGTGAATTCCAGTGTAGACAATTGCTCACACATGGCGAAGCAAGAAAAAGGAGCAAATGTCCTTGTGTCCCTTTCTTGTGTGAGAGCCCAGAACCACAAAAATGCACGTGCTGCAGTGAGGAACAGAGAACTCCTCAGATGACTGCACCAGGCAGGACCCTGCTCCCCTCATCCACCTGCCTGCCCCAAGTCTACTGAAGGCCCCGGCGCCCTGTGTTGTCATGGCAATGTCGACAGGACAGTGAAGGGCAAAACCTCAGCAGTCAGAGGCAGATCCCAAGAATTCCTGTCAAGTCACACCCCTTTGCCTCTCAGGGATGGGTTTGCCCCAGATTGCTATGGTCTGTGCCCATCCTGCATCCCTCAACTCACAGTCCGATCCACACCACTGGCTCTTCAAAGGTTGTCACACTCTTCAAGCATATGGTAAACTGAGGCCCAGAGTGGCCTGCTGCTTTGTTCATGGCGCCCCGCAGCAGAGCCGGGCCCAGGAGCCAGCCACCGACCCCGCCCCGTGAAAAGCTGCCTACCAGGGGCTGGTCGCTGGTCTTGAGCTTCTCCATCTGTGTCTCCTGCAGAGGCCTCTTGAGCAGGGCCTTGGTCATGACATTCTGGGCTGTCATACGTGTGGCTGTGCTCAGGTCCTTCACAGTCATCACGGACAATACTGGGTCCCAGATGTGGAAGTGGGCATCGGCCCCCACCGACAGCACAGCCCCATCCTTAGAAGCCAACTGTTGAGGGAGGCCATGAAAGAGGAGACACTCAAGGGACTGAAGCTGCAGGGAGGTCAGGCCCACTGAGACTACCCTGCTTGATCCACCCACCTGGTCATTAGCACCTTGTGGACAAAATGGTGTCCCCAAGTACATGGGGTCACGTATATAGAGCAAGGATGGGCTCTTAGCCTCCATCTTCGATTTTCTGATCTCCTCCTTATCCCCTGGCCGCTGCCCCTGATGGCTACTCATAGGTCAAGGTACTGGCACCCAGAATACACTCTGCACAAACCCCCACTCCTTCTGTCCAGATGAGCCAAAAAGCTTCTCACCTTGCAGGGAGGAACACTGAAGGCTCGTGTCCTCAGATCCACCCTCTGAAAGGAGTCAGTGAATGGCAGCAGCAGAACCGTGCCAGGCCCTTGAGGAGTGCAGATCCGGCCCAGTCGAAATACGATCATCTGCTCCTAAGTGGGCACAATCTGTCCACAGTAGCAGAGGGCGGGTTGAGAGCAGTGAGCCCAGGCTGGTGATGATGTCTGCGCAGGGCGCTCCCTCACCTCCCTCCTCCTTTCCCTGGGCACTGTCAGGTATCCTTAAAATCTGTTTTTAAGATGTGAAAACCAAGGCTCTGGGGGGTTAAGTGACTTGCTCAAAAATCACACAGTCCCTACGTGAAATAGACAAGATCTGAATGCAGTTCTGAATACTCTCAACTACCATACTGTATTAGCTTGATCCTCAGAGAAACTTTTTACTTCTGTGGCCTGAAGCTAGGTGTGACTCAAACCAGGAAACAACTCTCTGCTCTTGAATTAGTTAGGAGCAATTTCTGGGCTGCTCTACCAGTAATTCCAAGCAAATGGCTTCACCAACTTTAGGTGCCTGGAGTCCTCAAAGAAGTAAATACATCCAAATTGAGAAATGAAGGCCCAGAGAGGCAAAGTGACTTGCCCAAAGTCACAAATATCTCGGTGGCAGTTTTAGGGCTAGGATTTAGGACTTTCTAAGGACTTCCTTCCAGATCACACCAAACCCAAAGGCTTTTTAGAAGAGTTGACTATCGCCTAGGGCCACACAAAGGGCAAGGCCTGCCCGGGCTAGCACTTCTGCAGCTTTCAGGTGTGGTCCTCAGCTATGGTTCATCCTTTTCCCATCTGCACCACCCCCTATGAAAACGAGGCCAGATTTCCTTGAACTCATTATCTGCTGGCCAACGTGAGTGTTTTTCACTTCTAATTTAACCTAACCTAAAGGTAGGAAGACTTGGCAAAAGTATCTGTGCGCATCTGAACGAGATTACCCTGAGTCCATCACTTGGCAGTTTGGTTCCCATGTGACTTTGAACAAATCTGAGCCTCAGTTTCCTCATCTGATATATGGGAAGGAACAATCTTCACCCAGCCCATTTCCTAGAAGAGTGATAACAAATATTTAAGGGAAAGAAGCAGAGGATGGAAAACTCATCCATCAATGCCAAAGCTCTTAGAATGGTCCAGCCACCCTGGGGCTGGCCCAGTCAGCCTTACCTTCAGGGCAAACCAGCCAGAAATGGGGAAGGTGATCAACAAGAACCCCAGGAAACGAATGAGGCCGTGGCAGAGGCAAGAGGGCCAGGTCTGAGGTCCATCTGGGACAAGAGAACAACGGCAGTCAAGGGACACCAACTGGATCTGCCAGGACAGCTGCATGCAAAGTGAATGTGGTCAAGTATACCTTTCGCCCACCTCCTTTCCTTCTCAGGGCTCTCAATCTGCCTCCTCACCTAATACTCCCATATTTTTGAGTAGGTGCTAGTTGAGGATTTTTCCCTCCTCCCATACCTCAAAACTAATCTGTCCCGCCCTGGCCAGGTGGCTCAGTTGGTTGGAGCATCTTCCCGCACACCAAAAGCTTGTCGGTTCTGTCCCGGGTCGGGGCACACATGGGAGGCAATTGATCAATGTTTTGCTCTCATATTGATGTTTCTCTCTTTCTCTCCCTTCCTCTCTCTCTAAAATCAATAAACATATCTTCAGGTGAGGATTAAAAAAAACAACAACAACTAATCTGCCCCAAGTCCAACCCTCCCAAGACTATTCTCTGCTGGACAATGGTCATTGTATCTGAGAAGCAAATCATGTGACAACCTCCTCACTGGGCTGAGCAGGAGCAATCTTCTTATCTAATTTACAATATAGTGCCTTCCCAGACTTGGCACAGAGCCAGGAGCTCCTGAGACTCTGTGAACACTGGTTGGGTTAAACTGAATCATGCGGGCTGCGTGCATAAGACACCCAGCCTCTCCCATCAGCCCCAGAAGTGTGCTTTGGAGGAGTCCTTTGCCCAAAAGAATAAAGCATTAATGGTTCAACAATAGGAGCCATTGTTGAGGACTAAGATGTTCTTTCCTAGGTCACAATCCTTTACTCCACTTTAATGCCCTAAGGACCATCAAATGCATGCTTCGCTTGAAGAGCTTCAGGTGGGAGGTGGGGCGGGTGAACTAAGAAGATGAGGCTCATCTGAGCCAGAGGTTCTGGCCCCTAGAGAGCCAGGAGCCCAGGATGGGAGTGAAGTTGAGACAACCTCAGGATCTGGGATGAGATTATTGTCTTCTCTCTTTCTATCCCAGCCCTAGACAGGAAGCAGACAGGGGCCTCTGCCCATCTTCCCAGGAATCCCATACCCACTAGGCTCTCTGAGTCCCAGGATACTAAGTCTCCTATGCTGCCTGGCTCTGATCCACATGGCCCCTGCAGAAAAGGAACCCTTGGAGGGGGAAGCTGTCATTACAGGAGGGTTAAGGAGGGACCAAATCCTCCAGAATTTGTCAGGCTGAGCAATGTGGGACTCAAGGCTTTGGGGCAAGACAGGGCCAGAGCAGGCACACAGGCCGCTGAGGGCCTTTTCAGACTAGACTGCACATCTCCACCAGAAACCGGAGGTAGGTGCTCCAGCTCAGGGAATCTAGAGATGCGGGGCGGGGGGCGCGCAGGTAGCGAAGATCCTGACACTTTTCTGTGGCCAAGTGCCCATGGCGTGATTACCTTGTATGCCTCGACCTTTGTTTCTTCATGGTCAAAGTGGGAACTTGAAACCTCTGCCCAGGCCTAAAGGGCCGATAAGAATTCAGGAAGAATGAGGTGGGGCGAGGCAACTTGAAGATGAGAACTCTGGGGCTGCAGCCCTATAGCGCTAGAAAGGGCAGATCGGTGCTGGCATCCCAGCGCTGTACAGGCTCCCTCCTCTTAGGGTGCGACTACGCCAGACCAGCTGACCTCTGAGAGGAAGAGTTCGGGCCGAGTCCCCCGCCCACCTCCCCGCATCCTCTGTGCTGGGGGTGAAGGCCACTCACCAGCCCCCAGCCCCAGGTCGCCCCGCTCGGAGAACACGTAGTCCTTCTGCGAGCCCAGGAAGCCGAAGCCTGACTGCTGGAAACTGTCAAAGTCCCCCAAGGGCAGCGCCCGGTACCCTGATCTGCTGATCATGGTTCTTAACAAGGGGTTGAGAGGACAGATCCCGCACCCCCGCACTGTCCCGACGGACCTGCCGGCCTCTACGCCCCCTCCCGCCCCGCCCCACCCCGCCCCACCCCGCCCCTCCTCGGCCCTGCCGGCCGCCGCTTCCGGTTTTCCCTGCGCATCCAACGGCGGCGGCCCGGGCGCAGGAGGCGGAGGCGGAGATGGGCCGGTCCAACTCCCGCAGTCGCGCACCGCCACCTGCGCTAGGAGGACTGAACTGCGGCTGCAGGGCTGGGAGGGAGAGTGGTCTTCGTTCCGTTACTGGAAGTCTTCAAGAGTCCTCGCCACCTCTTATTTGCTGCCGCTTGGCCTTAGAAAAGGATCAGGAAGGGAAGTTGGCTTCGAAAGGGATTTTTCAGTACCCAAATCTTAATCCAGAATCAAGGAAATAGTACCATTCTGTCTCCAAACTAGTGGGGGGGTGTATGCTGGGGGTGGGGAGTTTGGGGTGGGAGGCTTATCTAGAATTACAGTTTTTTCAGGGCATGGTCAGCAAATTATTTCGCTTTGTGTCCCGACAGCCCAGCAAGCAGGGCCTGGCACAGAGTGGATCTCAGTACTTTTTTGCTGACTAGGTCACTGTGGTCAGGGCGGGGCGGGAGGGCCTGAACTTTGGCACAAAAAGAGGGAAAGTTCGTGTGCAGGCTTCAGGAAGCACAGCAGGGTAATGAATGAGGGGTTTGCACAAAGCTATCACGTGTCAGACCCTCCAGAGCATCCAGAGCTGAGATCTCCAGTCCTGTAGGTCCAGAGACAGCACACTTCTTGATTTGGTTACCCAGAGGTAACTTGTCTCTCCATGGCTTGAGAATACCCAAATGCAAATGGAGAATTTGCTCAGAGAAGCATTGACTTGCAATAGGGCATTGAGGTGGGCTGTCTTCCAAAATGAGCAAAGAGGTTAACAAAGCTTTCCTTGTCTTAGCGTGCCAGTCTGCCTCCTCATACCCATCAAACCCCCAGCAAAACCCAGTTCCAGGTCCTTCTGCAGGTGGTTGCTCACCATCTTTGGCTTTTCCTAGTTTGATGTCCTGATCAAGCTAGAGGGTAAAGCAGGCTCCTGACGCCTTGGCACAGTCCCTGGGAACTTTGGTTGTCAACCACTTCCCCTCCATTCACTCCTTTAGACTATAAACCTTTATAAGAGGAGAGCCGTGTCACCATCCCTTCTAGTCTGTTCTGAGCTGGAAGTGAGCACAGAATAGGTACACAAGGGTCAGCATACAGGTTAGGATGGCCCCAGTGAAGCCGTCTGGAGCTATATGTTCTCCTCTCGCCAAATGGGGCTCTGCATACTTCTCTGCCGGCCAAGAATTAACTTGCTCACCCCTCCCTCTTCATACCTGGTCTCCAGTTCTTCCCTTTCCCTCCCTATCCCCTATTGCCTAAGCTTCACCCACCTTTCCAACTATCATCCAAGGCATCAGCCTGTTCCCCTTTTCTCCATTCAGTATCCTCCTAGTGTCTCTGACTTAGGTGCCTCCTTGCATCCCACAGCCACTGTGCTAGAACAGGCCACCTAACCTGTTGTCAGAGTGACTTTCCTAATATGCACAATGGATCACATTTTTCTAGGTTCCAAACCAACTCTATCATCCACAAAACTGGCCCATCTCCTTAGCTATGCTCTCGCCCCCACACCACTCCTGGCCCAGCATTGCTCATGGATCCCTCTTAAATCAGAAAATAACCAAAACTAGTCTCTAAACAGGTCCTCCTGTTTCGTACCTCCTTGCCTTTGCATGTACTGTTCTCTCTGTTCAAATAGCTTTCCTAATCTCTGAATCCCTGGTGAATTTCCACTGTTCCAAGTCCCAGCTAAGAGACCTCCTTTATAGCCAGTCTCAATACTGTGGGAAAATCTCCGTGTCGGGGTCTGCCCTTCCACTAGGTTTGGGATTCTTCCAAAGCAAGAGCCGTATGGGGCTCATCTCTGTGCCCCGGGCTCCCAGCTCAGACCTGCCACAAAGTTGTGCCACTGTGAGCTGATGAATGGGTCAAAGCCCAAGGCAAGGGCTGCCTCCTCAACATTGGCTCTGCCACTTCCGCATTACCCCAAGCCAGCTGTGCGTCTACTGTTATTCCTCCCGGCCCTGGGTGCGTCTTCAAAAGCCACTACCTGCCTCTCCGCCCCTAGGACCGCCCCCAGCTCATGTCTCACTTCCTCTCCGGAGACTGGCCCTGAACTGGCACCTCCCCTTTCGGACAGCTCCGGAAACTCAGCCCTCTGGCGCATGATTCCCGCTCAGCTTCTCGCGTCACCCTAGATCAAAACTGAGAATCGAAACTGCGCTGGGGTTCATGCAGCAGGAGCCTGCACCCGCCCGATCTTCGGGGTCCCAGCAGGACTCCGCACTGCCGCACACGCCCACCATGCCTCCCCCGGAGCCCTCCAAAAGCCAGCAGCCCAGCTCGGACCACAACCCCACGGAGGTACTACTGCGTTTGGGGAGATGGGGTTTAGGCTTTGTTAATTCGCTGTGGTGGAGGGAGAGGCGAGAAGGGAGAGGGAACTTGGCCAAGTACGCAGAGGGAGGACCAGACCCTAGGGTCCTGACCCTCTTGGCTAGAGTAGGAGTAGGAGAGAGTAGAAAAAGGGACCAGGATGAGTTAGGGGAGCCCGTCTGGGCTGCTATTCTCCACTGATTAGAGGCACACAGGACCAGACTCTCACCCACGTGCGGGCAACTTGCTTCTTTGCCCCTGCTCTCAGGAAGGCCCCAGGGTGGTTGCCTTATTGCTCCTACCCCAGCGTGGCTCTTGACTGGGGTGGGGGTGGGGGGGTGAGAGGAACTTAGGAAAAAACGAAGTCCAAGTACCAGATCAGATTGGGAAACTGTGGCCCGAATAAGAGAGGTGAATCACTGTTAAGGCCTCATATGGGTCCCATACTAGGATTTGTGATTTCTTCTACGAGAAGCCTTCCATATCCGTCTCCTGGATCACCTGCCTGCCCAGCCCCTATTCCCAAGAGGATTTATTAGGTTTTCCTCCTGGAAGCTTTGCCTTAGTCTTCTGAACAAACCTCCAGCTTCCCACCGCCAAAAGGAACTATTTAGGTCATTTCTTCCTCTATATTCTTCCAGGCCCCTTTGAAAACACAGATAACACCAACTGCAGTAGTTTGTATTATTTGCATAATTACATCTAGAAATAATATTACTTAACATTACTAGTTAGTATTTATGAGCTCTTCTCCTGTGCCGTGTACGTATTAAGCACTTTTTTTTTGCATTTTAAAAAATTATGGTAAAATATACACAACGTAAGATTTGCCATTTTAATCGTTTCTAAGTGTACTATTCAGTGGCATTAAGTACATTAACAATGTTGTGTAACCCTCACCGCCATCTATTTTTTCATCACCCCAAACAGAACCCCTCCACTCTCTAAGCAGTAGCTCCTTATTCTCCCCTTCCCCCAGCCCCTGGTAATCGCTCATCTACTTTGTCTCTGTGAATTTTCCTACTCTAGATATTCATATAAGTAAAATCATATTTTTACCCTTTTGTGTCTGGCTTAGTTCATTTAGCATAATGTTCTTTCATTTTAAGGCTGAAGAATATTTCATTATATGTTCCACCTTTTGTTTACCTGTTAATGGACATTTGGGTTGTTTCCACCTTTGGCTGTTGTGAATAGTGTGCTGCTATGAATGTGGGTATATAAGTATCCATTTGGGTCAGTGTTTTTAGTTCTTTTAGGTATATATCTAGAATGGAATTGCTGGATCATATGGTGGGGTAGTTCTATGTTTACCTTCTTACTATGTCTGATCGGAAGTAGAGTTAGAGTGGGAAGGCCTGAGTAAGTGGGAAATTGGGGTACTGATAAGCCTGGGCTTTGCATCATCTAGTGACTGCCTGGAATGGAATATGAAGTCCCACTCCAGCCTCCAACTATTGGAGCTGGTGTCTTGGTGTTGTGGGGGGAGGGGGAGAACAGGGGAAGAGGCATGTGACTGGACATGGGGGAACGGGGATGACCCCTTGGGACTTCAGGCCTCACTCCTCCCCTCTGGTCCCCCAGGAAGCCGCGGAGGAGGAGTTCCAGTTCCTGCGCTGCCAGAGCTGCCAGGTAGAAGCCAAGAGCCCTAAGCTGCTGCTTTGCCTGCACACACTGTGCTCAGGATGCCTGGAGGCCCCGGGCATGCAGTGCCCTATCTGCCAGGCTCACCGGTCCCTCAGCGCTAGCACTAGCGCTAGCGCTAGCGCTAGCGCTAGCGGGCCAGCCCTGGATAACATCTTCTTCGAGAGTCTGCAGCGGCGCCTGTCAGTGTACCGGCAGATCGTGGACGCACAGGCTGTTTGTACACGGTGCAAAGAGACGGCGGACTTCTGGTGCTTCGAGTGCGAGCAGCTCCTCTGCGCCAAGTGCTTTGAGGCGCACCAGTGGTTCCTCAAGCACGAGGCACGGCCCCTAGCTGAGCTCCGCAGCCAGTCTGTATGCGAGTTCCTGGATGGCACGCGCAAGTCCAACAACATCTTCTGCTCCAACCCCAACCACCGCAGCCCTGCGCTTACTAGGTGAGCCAGCTAAGCCAGCGGTCTGGCCAGGGTGGGGTGGCGCATCCAAGAGCAGAGGAGAGGGTGAGTGGGGAACGGGGATCCAGAGTCACAAAGCTGAGAACATGAGACAGGGAGCTTCTAGGATCTTCCAACTCCAAGTGTGGTCCGCAAACAAGCAGCATCTGTAACAATGACCACAATTTGTGCAATGCCACGCTAGTGGATCATAATGGATCCAGTTTCCACCTGTAATAAGTAATACTGCAGAATCATCTTTGCACCCTATTCAGTAATTCCTTTAAGATAATATTTTTTTTTAAATGCCATTGCTAGGTTAAGAGGTATGAAAATTTTACATTTTGATACATGTTACCAAATTGCCGTTTAGAAAGCCTTATACTGGAATTTTCCACAAGCACTGCCATGGGATCTTGGTATATAGCTGGATTCTAGGATGAGATAGACGCAGGTAGTTTCTGTCTGAAAAGTCCAAACATAACACTGTGCTATCTGGGAATGTATGTATGGAAAAAAAACAATCAACTACAGCTGTCATTAAACAGCACAAGATTTTAAATCATTTTTTGATAAATAATACATTTATATGGTTCAAAAGTTACAAACTGCCCTGGCTGGTGTGGCTCAGTGGATTGAGTGCTGGCCTGCGAACCAAAGAGTTGCCGGTTTGATTCCCGGTCAGGGCACATGCCTGGGTTGCAGGCAGGTCCTGGGAAGGGGGCCCACGAGAGGCAACCACACATGGATGTTTCCTTCTCTTTCTCTCTCCCTTCTTCTCTCTCTAAAAATAAATAAAATCTTTAAACAGAAAATTACAAACAAAAAATGTAAAGAGGGGAGAGTCCCTATACCTCTCTGTAATCTGCCTAATTCCCAGCACTTCTCCCTTCCCCATCCAGGTAACCATTGTCACTAGTTTGGAATGTTTCCAGAGTTTCTTTGTGAGTATATACAGGGATAGGAATATATAGTCTTTTGCGGCCTTATTCTTACCCCTTTTTGCCAAAAAACGTAGTGTACCTATGTGAACTTTGGGACTCCCTCCGCCAATAGATTGCTTCTGCTATCTGTGTGTGCTTGCAGAGTGAAGATATTGAGTGCTCTTGGGGGATACGCTCAGAACCACATTCCTGCTTAACTGACTGTGGCTCACTTCCTGCTAGGGTAACCGCCTGAGCTTCCCACAGCCTCCCGCCCCCGCCATTTATCAACAGTGGATATTATCGTTTCGTTTTGACTTTGGATTTCTTCGCTTATTTTTAAGGTTGAGGTTCAGTGGCTTTTCATATGTTTATTTACCATTTTTTCTTCATTTGTGAATTGCCGATTTAGGTCCTTTGCCTTTTTTTCCCTCCTTGGAGAAATTAATCTCTTTCATTGTAAGAACCTGTTCTAGTGCAAACAATACCTCATACAACATGATATCAGTGTTTAAGTTTCTAGTTTTATGTAGTCCAGTCCTTTAATCTCGTCCTTTATAATGTCTGGCTTTGGTCATCCTAGGAGAGATTTTCTTCCCATGCTAATGTTAAAAATATTTTCTTACAGTCTATTTTAATGACGTCGTGATTTTGTTTTTATAATTAAATATTTAATTCAAATGGCATTTATTTTAGTGCGTGGTATATATACAGCAGAAACCTTCACTTTTCTTTTCTTTCCAAATGGAAAGCCAGCTCTCTCAGCCTTTAATGAGAGATTTTAATAGTCCACACTTGCCCTGGTCTGAATGCCCTTTTTATGTACTAAATGCCCCTGCAGTCATGGGTGTGTTTGTAAATCTCTGTTCTGTGCCAATAATCTGACTATTCCTATGCTAACTCTGCTATAAGGAGTTCTGTAGCTTTGTATTTGATAGGGCAAGTTCCCAGTCTTCAAAAATAATATGCTTTTTTTTGGTTTCTTTTTTTTTTCTCTTATGCATTTTTAGAATTTACATATTTATTGGAATTTTGATTAAAATTGCAGTAAATCTGGGAATAATTAACCTCATCTTTTGGGTTTTATAGTTTTATTCACATACATAGTGAATTTTTAAATTATAGTTAAATTTAGAGTATTTAATAATATTGTGAATAGAATCTTTTTCCATTAGAATTTCTGACTGGTCAATCATCATTCACTAATACTCTTAATTAATATGTACTAATTACATCTGGCCAATTGAACTCTTTTATTTTTGTAAGTTTTTCAGTTGATTCTTTTGGATTTTCTAGGTAAACAATCGTATCATCTGCAAATAATAAAAACTTTTTTCTTTCCAATATTTATACACAGTGCTTTGTGGCTTTGTTTTTTCATTGGTCAGAATAATATTGAATAATAGTGGTTAGAAAAAGCAGTTTTATCTTGTTGCTATGGTTCGTGAAAAATTTTCTTATGTTTTCTTGTTTAGTATGATGTTTATTATTGACTTCCTTAGGTAGCTTTTAAAAATCAAATTAAGAAAGTTGACTTGGGCCCTGGCCAGATAGTTCAGTTGAGTGTTGTCCCTATCTGCCAAGGTTGCGGGTTCGATCCTCGGCCAGCGCACATACAAGACTCAACCAGTGAATGCATAAATGCATAAATAAATGGAACAACTAATTGATATTTCTCTCTCTCATCAACAAAAAGAAAAAAAAGAAAGTTGCCTTCCTACTTTTGTTTTACTAAGAATTTTGTTGTTGCTATTTTGTTTTATTTTTAACAAATAAAAATATTTGTTAAGCACTCAGGAATGCGTGTTCTTTTGGACTCCACGAAGGTTTCCTTTCACCTTTCAGTATGACAAATTATGTTAATAGGTTTCTTTATGTGGAACCATTTTTTAATTCTCAGAAGGAAATCTCTATTTGGTCATGATATACTATTTTAATTCATAGCCAGATTCCATTTATTACATCTTATTTAATCTATAATGTATATTTGTAGATGTGATAAATTTTTATGAATATGTGTGATTTCTTTGTCATGTTTTCTTACTCATTTTATACTAATGAGTTTGTACGCTTTCCTTTTTTTATTTTTATTTATTTATTTTTGTCCTCACCCGAGGACATGCTCATTGATTTTAGAGAGAAGGGAAGGGAGGGAGAGAGACAGAGAGAGAAACATCCATGCGAGAGAGAAAGGTCCATGGGTTGCCTCCAGTGTGCGCCGCCGCCCAACCGGGACCAAACCACAACCTAGGCTTGTGCCCTGACCGGGAACGGAGCCCGTGACCTTGTGGCTCATGGGACAACACTCCAACCAACTGAGCCAGTCTGACCAGGGCTAGGCTTAACTTTTGTGAACATGATAATGTCTATAAATTACTTTAACATAGTGCCTGGCACATGTTAATAATAAATGCTAAAATCTTACTGTTCTTATCCTTTCTCTGCTCTTGAACAATTTAAAGAACGTAAGCAATTAAGGCTTATAGAAATTTCTTGAAAAACTGTCTGAGACTGGTGCCTTTTTGGAAGAATAGGTTATTTTTTCACGGTATTGATCTGTTTTGGATCTTGACTCAGATTTTCTGGAACATTTTCTAGTTCATTCTGAGTTATTTTTCAGAATTTAAAAATCTCCTCTATACCTGTAATTATATCTGTCTTATTTCTATTCTGCATTTGTGGTTATTTCAGCAATCCTTTCAAAGTACTAGCTTTTGGTCTTATATTCCTTATTGGTATTAATGTTTTGTTTTCAAGTGGCTTGTAATATTTGGTTTCTCTATTTGATGTTAATTTCTACAGTCCAGTCACTTTACTTGAACTAATATATTCCTAGGACTTAAAAAAAGAAAACCAGTATTCTTTATACAGTGCACATACATCTGTATATACATATACCTATATATATGTAAATAGTATATCTTATATATAGCTCTCTTTTTATTCTTATTTAAATTTTTAGCAAACATTATTAGAACATAGTTGTGTGTGTGCATTTATCAAGAGTAGATTATCAGTATTCTGCTAGCCAAGATAAAACCATTGGCATACTTTTTCTTTTCCCCTCTTTATTTTTCCTATACCCAGATTTAGTTGAAATTATATAAAATTTTAGTTCTAGATTATTGCCAAATTTTTACACTTTTTCTGTTGTAAGCATTCTTTCTTCACAGTTATTAAATGTCATGATCACATTATAGCTTGCTTGTTAGCCATCTCTTAGATTTTAATTTCCCATTTGGCTGAACTACTTCAAGTAATTTTTGTTTGTTTGTTTAGAGAAAATTTACTTTCTGAGGCCTTAAGTGTCTTAACATGCATGTCCTTTTGCTGTTACGTAAAGGAAAGTTTAGCTAGGCGTAGAACTCTGGAGTCACCATCAATCACTATTCCTTCATCTTGGAATATATAAACATTGCTTCACAAATTTCTGGCCCTCATGTTGCAGACAAGAAATTCAGTTATTGTCTAATTATTTTTTCTTTGTGGGTGATCAGGTTTTGTTTGCTCAGGATTTCATACAATTGTTTTCTTTTTTCTTGAAATTATTGATCAGGCTATATCACATATAGGTCTCTTTTTTTTCAGTGCTCTTCTATGACATTGTTGATCTGAAAATTTAAGTCTTTCTTCAGCTCAAAAGTGTTGTCTTCTGCTTTTTCATATGTTGATTTCCCTTCACTCGCATATTTTTTCCTTTTCAACTATTATATGGATATTGGAGCTCTAAATCCATATCTTACATCTTTTAAACTTTTTTTCAAAAATTCTGTTACTTTGCTTTTTTTCCCCTAGATTCTCAGAGAGTTCTTTGAATTGATTTTCTAATTTACCGACACTTTTTTTTTAGGAGACCCCTTTCTACTATGTACTACCTTTGATGAGTTTTGGGGTTTTTTTCTTTTTTTTTCCTTTAAGAGTTTATGTATTTATTTATTTTTAGAGAGCGGGGAAGGGAGGGAGGAAGAGGAGAGAAACATCGATGTGGAGAAAAACATCAGTTGGTTACCCCTTGCACACACCACGACCGAGGCTAAACCTGCAGCCCATACATGGGCCCTGACTGAGAATTGAACCAGGTGACCTTTAGGTTTGCAGGAAGATACCCAACCGACTGAGCCACACCAGTCAGGGTTGTTTTGTTTTTCTTAACAATCATGTTTTTTTACTGCCATAAAGGTTCATGTTCTCCGCATGATTTTTGTTGTCAGCCTGTTCCTGTTTTCTCTATATAGTATGTTCTTTAATCTCCCTGAAAAACAAATAGATTTTTTAGATGTTTTGTGTTTCCTATATTACCCTTTTTTAAGTGTGGACTGAGAATCAGTTTGGTCCCCATTTTGGCTGTTTATTCTCTTTATAGGTTCTGTGATTCTGGGTCATCTGCTTACATGTAAATGTTGACATCTAGACTGTAATGTTTTTAGTAGCTGGCGTGGGCTGGCAGCAGGTATATAAACCACTGTTTCCACCTCCCACTCCTGCAGGGAGGGTGAGGCCTCTTTCTCAGAGAGTGGTAGCTTTCAAGTGGTCCCACCTGTAGTGTGGAGGTCAGAGGTGGATTTCTCCCCAGGTACAGTGGGTAAGGTTGGTTCAGCCAGCCAGGGGGCAGGAGTCCAGACTCATGGGCATGGCAGGTGGCTTAAAAAATTTGACCTGATCGCTTAAGAATCATATACACACAGTTCACATTGTTTTATAAGCTACCAGTGGTTACTGGAAAAACTCAACTTGCTTTTCCTAAACAAAACCTCAGTGACAGAAATACCCCACAAGTTTCTCCAGTGATCAGTCACTCTATCCTTTGACACTGAGTTGGTTAGGAAACATGCTGGAGAGCAGCACCAGAGTTGCTCGTAAACTGGGCCCTTGGCATTTGATCACCAGGTCGGTGGAGTCCGTTCTTTCAGCCTGCTCTCCTACTGTGTGACAGGCCCTCTGAGAGGTAATAAGGTATAAATATGAACAGGTCCAGGCCTGGCCCTCCGCGAGGTCACAATCCAGTGCAGTAACCAGATCCACAGTTAACAACCAGGGCTGCAGAGTGCTATGAGGAAACCCATTCACCATCGTCACTCACTCTGCTTTGATAGTCCCCCTTATCACGCTACCCTCTTGCTTACATTCTCTCTTGCCAGTGCACCTGGCTGGCATGAGCTCAGTCAGTTTAAAAGAGCAGAAGGAAGAAGGAAGGCAGTCACAGAAGCAAGTGATCTCAGAAAAGGCCACCTGCCCAGCCTGCATCTACCGGGGAAGGCAGCTTCCAAGCAGGTGTCAACATAGGCTGAGAGACGGAAGGAGACAGGGCGTGGAGGAGGAGGAGCAGACAGAGGCAATATTGAGGCTGGTGCATTTCAGGAACTGCAGGTCAAGGTGTGCATGAAAGCAGGAGCTATTAAGAGTGAGCTGGGGTCAGACAAGATGAGCTTGGAGGAGTCAGAACCCTATCCAACAATTTCCAGGACATAGAGTGTTCTCAGCTTGCTCCTCCTGCAACTTACTCTTGTTTCACCAGTGAATGTCTTACAGAACACCGTATGTGTGGGACCTTATGGGGACTCTACTGGAAACCCACTGGTGGGTGTGAAGGCAGAGAGTGGAAAGATCAGGTCCTCTCTGCACTGTGCTACTGTGATTGAGTGGGTGTGGGAACAGGAAGACCAGTATTTGCTTCTTTGGCTGCATGCTTATTTATATTTTACTTACTTCCACTAGGAATTTGAGGAGATTTTCCACCATGCTGTTGGGTATGTGTGCCCAACAGAAACTGAAGCAAAGAATCTGGACCAGCCCGAGCTGGTGTGGCTCAGTGGCTTGAGCATCGACCTGTGAACTAAAAGGTCACAGATTCAATTCTCAGTCAGGGCACGTGTCTGGATTGCAGGCCAGATCCCCAGTTGGGGGTGTGTGAGAGGCAACCAATCAATGTTTCTCTCCCTCTCTTTCTCCCTCCCTTCTCCACTCTCTAAAGAATAAATAAATACATAAAATCTTCAAAAAAAAAAAAAAAAGAATCGACCAGGAAAAGGGAAGCCCCACTGGGAGACTGAGGCCATAGCGCAGGGTAGGAGGCTGGGGGAAGGTGAGGCCTGCAAGAGTGCAGAGATGAAGAGGTGAGAAGAAGGTCAGGCCTGTCCGACCTACAGGTCAAGATGGAAGAAGACTTCCAGCCTTCCTGTCATGTGTGATGGAGATGCTGCCCAAAAGTAATATGGGTCTAGGATGCAGGTGGAGCTGAGGCCCATGCCTCGGTGTCATATCCCAAAGCTTGACCAGGTGAGGGATGAGGCAGTTAATCCCAGACCACCAAAGTTTATAGCTAGAGAGAGTTTGAATTATAGTTGAATGGAGAAAACAAAAGACTGATGAATAAAGTTTGAGAGGCGTGGTGACATCATAAACTGAGAGAAAGAGTTCCCAAGACCAGAGGTTGGAATAATTGGCAGCAGCTCAGGGCAGGGTTCCAGGGCAAGAGATGGACATTGTGCAGTGGCAAAGCTCGTGGCAAGGAAGGGGAGGGCTGCTGGCTGAAGAGGACATGGAAGAGACAGATCCTGATGGGCCTGCTTAGGGCCCGGGCTGGGGGAGGAAAGTCGGGGGCCACGGGGGCCAACTCTGAGGAGCTCCCTTGCCCTCCTGAAAGTCCGCATCCTAGCCATCTGCTTGGCCTCCTCATCCTGGCTACTGCTGGGAGTTAGGGCACAGATGACTCATTTTCAAGTTTTTCTGTGAATTCACCCAGGGGACTTGATTTCAGAGCCAGGAGCGACTGCTTTTCCTTTCATGGGGTGGTCGATGAGGGACCTTGACGGTAGATTTTGTTGAATTATATATGGGTAAAAGGGACTCTCTACCCACCTCCCTGGCTGGTGCCCTTTTATGTTTTGTAGAAAGAAGCAAGGAATTTAAAGTAACCCAAGCCAAGGTCAGGGTTAGGGTTAATGTCCCTGTCTCAGTTCTCCTGAAGCCCCATCTCTGCTTTCTTCAGTAGACTTTGCTGTTCAAGGATGGAGGTCTTAGACATTTTAGAAGAATTTTTAACAATAAGTCTGGAAATTAACAGGCTTTTTCATTGATGCCTAACTCATACGGTTAAACTACCTGGAACCACATTCATCCACCTGTCCAGCCAGCCATTGAATAATCACTTATGGAGCATTTATTTCATACCTGGCACTGTGATTACTATTGCTGTGAGAGTAAGAATAAGAATCCCTGCCATCGAAGTCTGACTCTGTTTAGGGTTTCTGTATACCACAAGAATGCCTTCAACAATCACTAAATAAGTTCCTCCAAACTGTTGTGCAGCCCTGTGCTCTGTGGCAGGGACCCATACATATCAGAAGACACTCAGTCAGATAAAGTGCTGGGGCAGATTTAAGGAGGGGAAAGTTGTGTTTAATTGAGAGGATCAGGGAAACCCAGATAAAAGAGTTGACAGTTGAGTTGTACTTTGACCTTGGAGATTTGTGTGTATGAGTTTCAACTAAAACAAATGCATAAATTAGTGACAAATTTTTAGTGGCTTCAACAAAAATGGAGTGAACGGCTTAAGCAAGTGAATAGATGTGGAGCTGGCCTCTGTCCTAACCTTATTAGATATTGAAATCGTGTCACCAGGACCAATGTTCTTTGTGTTTCTTATGACCTGGCTTTCCTCCAGATCAGTTCCGTTCACAGAAGAGCTTTTCCCTCTTGGCTACCAAATGATTGCAGCAGCTTCAAAGGTCGCATACCCTCATCCTCAAATCCAGTGTCAGGGAGTGAGGATCATTTCCCCGTGGGCCAAAAGTGGGGAGTGTGGGGCTCCCTAAAGGGGAAGTCCAGTTCCGCATGGTATAAAAAGAAGGAGGAGTGTGTCCTTCATATGTCTTGGAAAAATGAGCAGCAACCACTGCAAGTGAAAGCAAAAAAGAGAAAAGATTTCAGGTATGTGGAGTGCAGTGGAGCAGGCGCAGGCCTGATGCCAGCCTCAAGTGAAGCTCCCTGACCCCTTGGTGCCTGGCAGCCCCTTTCCAATAGGAAGTTTCCCTTTCCCAGTGTGGTCAGAGAAGGTGCTCTGGTTGGATTCAGCCTCTTGTTAACATAATAGATCACTTTCATATCTTTTTTTTTTTTTTAAGATTTTATTTATTTATTTTTAGAGAGAAGGGAAGAGAGGGAGAGAAACATCAATGTGTGGCTGCCTCTCACATGCCCCCTACTGGACATCTGGCCTGCAACCCAGACATGTGCCCTGACTGGGAATTGAACCAGCAACCCTTTGGTTCGCAGGTGGGTGTCCAACCCACTAAGCCACACTAGCCAGGGCCATTTTCCTATCTGTTGAGATGTTTCTCCCTTGCTGATCCTTAAGTCCCACAGCCTCCTGTAAGATTATTGAGGAAGAGTGAACTGTTTCCCGTGTATAAATGAGGCAAGAGGCCAGAGCATTAATGAGAGCTAACCCAAACGGGACAGCTAGCCTGAGTCAGGGCCACACAGGATGCAGGGTTTGCTATGCTCCTTTCCTGTTGTGCCGGCCTCTGCATTCAGGCACTCCTCGACTAACAACTGGGTTGAGTTGCACAACAGGATTGTAGAAATCGCTTGTTTAGAACTCAGTGTACTTTTCCTTAGAATTAGATGATTAAAAGGAAGCATGCTATTTAAGCAATGTTAAAATTTAATTTTCCTTGACTTTAGTGGAAGGAAAAGGAACTGAAGTAAAATTGGTTCTGCTAAGCTTCAAAGAAATATTTCCTCATCTTTAAATATTTTCCTAAAAGATCTCTCTAAGATTAAGCAAAACAATTACTAAGACATTAGGGGCTAGCAGTCATTATAGTTTGCTTTTAATGAAATGCTTCCATTTTAGACAGAAGTGACTGAGCCTCTGCTGTGAAGGTCAGGATGGTCCCCTCCCATGTAGTGATACCTAGTCTTGGTTCCATGTCCCAATGGCTCCAGTAGACAGCACGGGTCCTTTTACTTTGATAGCACTTTCCATGGATATTTAATTTTGATTCAGCTCTTGGTTGGATGGATGTCGTCAGTCAGCTGTTCTTTTCCAGAAGGACGGCTGTGTCCGGAGCCCACACAGTCCTCTTGGTGTTGAGAATATCCATTGGCTACTCATATGCTTCAATGACATCTTGGCTGATGATATCTTGACATATACTGGTACATCTGGGTCACACTCTTTTTTTTTTAAACTTTGTAGACTTGGCTGCACTGTGTTCCAACAGCAAATGTTCATGACGAAAGGTCTGAGGCACAATTTGTTTATTATTACTTTTTCCATCTCACTGACTAAAGATAGTTTTCATTCTTGAAGTTTATTAATTTAAGCACGTTGTTCATTTCAGTGACATTTTCTTAAATTACTCTTCTCCCTCCTAATTTTCCTCTTCTTGTTCTACTGTCATTATTATCACAATTTTTAATTTATTTTTAGGCTTTTTAAGATTACTAACCTTAACAGTATTACTACAATTTGGAGGAACTTATTTAGTGATCGTTGAATGAATAACAAAGATCAGAACCATGGTATATATTCAAAGCTACATGAAATTATTGTATGCACATTTTTATAAAAGTAATTGAGAATATCAAAATTGTTTGTATCATATAAGATTCATTGCCTGTTTTTATGTCACCAGATTCTGTTAACATTTACTATATTATTAACGTGAGTCATTTCATTTTCTAACAGGTTTCTGCTTTGGCATATTTTATAATTTGGATTTATCCTGCCAAAGCTGTTAGAGTTGTTCGGGTATTTTGAGATTGGTATGATTAACTAGAAGAACTCCCTGTTTATACCATGTTACTGAACTCATATAGTATTAAATTATTGTTACCTTAATTATCAAATATAATTTTTCTTATTTACGGATTTAATCAATGTATTGTTTTATCTATTTCCATTTCATTTCCTGAAATTAGATCATATTTAAATAGATTGATAATCACTTTACTTCCCAATGTGATAAACTTTGTCTTATGGTCTTATAACATTTACTGGCATGTAAATTCATGTTGCATTAATGTTCATTAATACTCAATACTATATAATTGCAGTGCATTATAATAAAATCAATAAATTTCCCTGAGTGACCTAACTGTTCCAAAAATTGAATCTCCTTTATGAACATATAATTTATATGATGCTTTAAAAATGACTTGCACTTGATACCCTTCCACCTATACTTCTGAGGGACATCATTGCAGTCACCTCAGCATATGACAATAATCACATTTTAGATGTAGCATCTTGGTGGCACTGGGAAGGGTTGAGTGGAGAGACTAGCGGCAGGGAGGCCCGGTAGGGAACAGTGCTGAAGGAGATAAGCCATGACTGGGGCAAAAACAAAGGCAGTAGAAATGGGAACTGATTTAGGAACCAGGAGTCTGCCTTAGTTGTCTTTGTATCCTAGCCCCATGCCTGCACACGGTACTTAGTGATTGATTGATTGATTTTAGTAAATGAAGGTAGAGTCAACAAGGCAATGATGAATTATTGTTGAAGTAGTTAGAGGACTAGAAGGAATCTGGAATTCCCCTTGGCCTCTGGCTTGAGTGGCCTTTGAATTGTAGGTAGTATGCTATTCACTGCTATAAAGAGGGCAGAAGGATCAGGGGATCCCCACAGCGGTGCTCCTTCTGCTTCCCGAATGAGTGATGTGGCCCAACGGGACATTGTGTAACGTGGATATGCTATATACCGTGGATATGCAAGCCCTATGTCTTGGGAGCAGCGACCCACCTAGAAGATTGGGGAAGGGGAAAAAAGCACAAACTTTCTCGTCCTCATTCTTAGGTGTGGGGCCAGCGTAACACAATAGCGTGAAACAGAAAAGGCTTCGTCTGCTCACCTTTCCTTGCTGCTTCTTTAAACTGGTATCTTAACTAATATCTCAAGTTAATCTCCCTCCCTGAGCCCTCAGGTTCCCCCATCCATCTCAGCCACCTTCTTCTCCACCAGTGAATACTTGGAAGAGGGGAGGGCCCTAGGAATAATGCCTTAACTCTCTGTAAGTATCCCAGGCTCTACAATTACCCATCTCCTCACCTGGCCTCAGAAATCTTGTTTCTTCCACCGCGTCACCCAGGGGATAGCAGGAAACCAGTCTGATTAAATGTATTCATACTACTGTGTAAATGACTGATGGGCCCCTTCAAATGCCGTCTAGTTAGTGATTTGAATTTCCAGAGGAGGCTGCCCCTCTTGCTATCCCACCAAAGTGAAAACCCCCAGTCCAATCTTGTGGGAGCGGTGGAGGGGTGGAGTGGAGAGTTTTTCAGCTGCCCTTCAGGCAAGCCAGGCGCTGCCCTGGAGTCCTGTTCTGTAGTCATCTGTCCTCCAAGGGTCCTATTTTCACAGGATTTTTGCATGTCTGAGGCCCCCTATTTCCTAGAACAACAGAAGCGGCATGCTTCTCTAATCCCAGCAGGAGGTGTGACTGGGCTGGGGTGGCTTGTCCACACTGGGAAGGGACAGCTCAGAGACCACACTTAGTGGTGATGTTTCCTTACAGTCTGAGGTTGAGACGTCCACCCAGCCACAACCGGGCTACCCATGCGCATGTGTGTAATTAATGCCCCTCTTTGATGGCGCCAGAACGTCCACTGTGTATCTGGCACCAATACCAATCACTTCATACACACCAGCCCATCTTGTCCTTGCAGCAGTCTGTGAGAAACGCATCCTTATCCCCATTTTATAGATGGGCAAAGTAAGACACAAAGACAGGAAGTAATTTACTGAAGAGATCATAGCGAGGAATCAGAGAGCTGAAGAGTCAGGCCCAAGTCTGTCCTCCCCCAGAACTCATACCTTTTCTGCTGTCAGGTGGCCTCTGGCATGACAGTTTAGACAGAGGGAGCTTTAGGATGGGAAGATTGAGAACTCAGGAAACATGTTGGGGCTTCAAGTAAAGTATTAAAAACGTAGTAAATTCACTGCACAGTCAAATGGGGTAGGCGAAACAGTACATCTCACAGGACAGCAGGAGGAGCTTTGTGGCGATTCCCAGATGGGATGTTCTTTGAGGGCGCTCCGTTGGCTCCCATTTAAAATCCAAATTCCTTTGCTTGGAATTTGTTATGGAAACTTTTGGAAAATCTAAATAGGTGAAAAGGGGGAGGGGAAAAGAAAAAGAGGTAACTTATCAATATAGACTTTTTCCTGTCCTTCCTGCTATCTCTGTAATCATCTAAAACAAAATGAACAACTCTTAAGTCCCATAATCTGCCTTTCTTAGTATGGGAAGTCTGAATGCCTTCCCAAAAAATATACAGTTTTGAATTTTTAGGTAGTTTCATCTGTTGGTTTTGTGATTTCCATTTCTTTTGTGGTTATAAGGTCTTAACCATTATGAGAGTAGACAGTCAACTATAGTATCTCTGTGGGGGCATTTTCACATTTAACCCTGTGAGCCATCAGAAATGTACCTTGAAGTGTATATGAAGCAAAGCTCTAACTTGATGCCTGCCCCCCTCTGCCATTTTTCCTGATTCCAATTGTTGAAAACCCCTTTAATGTCCATTAATTTGAGATGCTTTCTTTATTATATAAAATATACATTTTTATAGATGCCAGGGCTTATTTCAGGAACTATGTGATCTGTTCTGGTGATTTTTCTTTTGAGTCTTAGACAACTACCACTCTTTTAATAATGGAAGTCCTGTAATGTGCCCCCTTGCTGACCCTGACTTTTCAGAAATTTCTTGCCTGTTTGATCTATTTATTTTGTCACGTGAAATTTAGAATTAGTTCATTAAGTTTCAAAATCTCATTTGTAATTTGACTAATTGCTTCAAACCTTTGTAGGAACTTGAGGGAAATTAACATTAAAAGATTTAGTCTCTTCAGTTGGGACCTCAATACACTTTTCTGTTTTTTAGACTTTCTCATTGGGTGTTTTTGTCCTTTTCTCCATGTAAGTCCTTCATATTTCTTATTAGGATTATGTCTAGGTTTTCTTCTTCTTTTGTTTTTTTTTTTTTCACCTTAAAAATTGCTGTTGTAAATGGGAGCATGGAGGTGTTTTTCCATAGTTCTTTTCATTTGCTTTTCTGGCATAGAATTAAGTTATTTTCTCCTTCTAATTATTGGATAATTTAGCAACTTTGCAGAGCAACTTATTAGTTCTGTGGTGTTATAGTTCATTCTTTTGAGTATTCCAGGAGCAAGTAACTGTCCTGTTACTTTGCAGAGCTATTCCACTCTTTCTGGTCAAGTCTGGGTTCTTGTCAAGGAGCTCCTTATGGGAGCTGTCCACCTCACCTCTGGCTCCCCCAAAATACTAAGAACACAATCAGTGTGCAGTGAGTGTCCCCTGAATGAGAGTGAAGGAATCCTAGACCAAGAAGGTCATTTCTAGTCTTAGGACAGCCCGTTAATGGGGCATTCCAATATAGGATCTACACCTCAGTCATATCAGAAGGCTGGGGGCTTTTGGACCCAGGGTGTTTGATTCAGGCCAACCAACTCACAAGACACCTAATGCCAACTGTCCACTTCTATCCAGAGGTGGAGCGGTGACATCTTTTCCTAGGGAAATCCCTGTCAGAACAGAGGGGGCCTAGACATAGAACCAGGCAGAGACTGTGGTTGACCCTGAAAGTCTTCTCCTCCCTCCAGCCAGGCCACCTGAGGTGTACCCCTCCCAGACTTGGAGCACTTTTTCTAAGGAGGGAAGGCCAGCGTCAGACTCAGCCCCTTTCCTGTGGGTCCAAAGCGGGGGAAATGACAACTGGCTCTAGTTCTCCTTCCTTTATTTCTATATCCTGTAAAGTTGCCCAATTTACTTTTTAAAACTAGGAAATATATTCACAATGTTCAAACATGAAAGCAATCTAAAAGACATACAGTGAAGTATCTCCCTCCACGTCTACTCTGCCCCTTCCATAATTATGTTTATTAATTTACATGTCCCCCAAAGATTTCCTTATTCAAAAATAATGAAATATGAACATATACTTATTTTCCTCTACTCTTAACACAAAAGGTAGCATCCTATACATACATGTAAATAATCATCATAATACAAATATTGAACGCTCACACTATTCACTGTTCTAACCGTAAATTTTACATATATTATCTCATTTAATCCTCCTACTATTCCTATTATTATCCTCATTTTGCAATGGAGATTTTTCCATATAAAGAGCTTCCTTAATTTTTTGCAGCTTCATAGTATTCTGTTGTATGGGGGCATCATAATTGATATAACTCATTGCCTAGTGATGGACACTTAGTTTCTTTTTTCCTTTTTTATTGAAGTCATTGGGGGTGATACTGGTCAACAAAATTATGCAGGCTTCAGGTGCACAGTTCCATAACACATCATCTGCATTGTGTGTTCCGCACCAGGTTGTTTCTCTTCTTTACTATGATGGGCTGTGTTGGATTGTACAGATTCATTTCCTACATGTGGAGACAGAGCTGCAGAATAGGTACCTAGAAGAGGGATTGCTGGGTCAAAGCATAAATAAATTTGTGATTTTTAAAAAAAGATTTTATTTATTTATTTTTAGAGAGAGGGGAAGGGAGGGAGAAAGAGAGGGAGAGACACAGTGATGCACAAGAGATCCATCCACCAGTTGCCTGCTGCACACCCCCCACTGAGGAGCTGGCACATGCAGCCCAGGCATGTGCCCTGACTGGGAACTGAACTGGTGACTCTGGCTCTCAGGCCCATGCTCAATCCCCTCGGCCACACCAGCAAGGGCTACATTTGTGATTTTGAAGGATATTGCCTCCTGTTGTAGAGTTACTAGTTCTTCACATAATTGCTTAGCATTTCTCATTAATAGTGACATTGGTGAACTCTAAATTTCATTCAATTATAATAACCATAGTCTTTGTTAAGAACAGAGGACCTCCCTGATGTGATCCTCTACAGCACTCGCATATGTGATGGGAATTATCTCAGTTTTACAGAGAAGAAAACTGAGATGCATAGAGGTTAGGTAACCAGCCAAGGGCACAGAGTTGAGGGCAGATCCATATCTGCTAGGCTCTTTTCTCTGTTCCAGCGGCCACTTACCTCAGTCACTGGCCCTGTCTCTAGGTAATGGGTCTCTGTTACTTAGATCACATGCCCAAAGGCTGGAGTGGCTGAATGCTCATGACCCAGTGTCAACTCCCAGTCCCTTTTCCCACTCTCTGAGTGCTCCAGGAAATCTCAGCTAGCCTGGAGCAAGTCTCCTTGATCAGAAGAATCAAGCCTTGAGACCTTACCTTCTTGGGTGACTTGGGAAGGTTGAGAGCCAGCAGAGCTGATACCAGTGCCTAGTGTTCTGATTCTCGAATCAGGTTGACTCTCAAGCCCTCTGCTTGCAGTTCCAGGACAATTTAATCTTAGTAACTGGAGCCAGAGTGGCCGGCTGAGAGCCTTTCTCCTGGCCTTAGGTGGGCTGATGTATTATAATTGCTGGCGAAAGTAAATTATAACAATATTTCTGAGAAAGTAACTAACAGTGTTTTTCCTGGTAGTATTTGAAGCAGAGTTGCAAAGGTTAAGAGCACGGACTCTGAACCAGACCGCCTGTGTTTTTATATTGGCTTGCTATTGCTGCTATAACAAATTAGCACAAACTTAGGAGCTTAAAACAATACAGATTTATTGTTGTGTAGCTCTAGAGATCAGAAGTCTGATTTGGGTCTCATTGAGATAAAACCAAGATGTCAGCAGGACTGTCTTCCATTCTAAAGGCTCTTGGAGAGAATTGATTTTCTTACATTTCCCAGCTTCTAGAAGCTGCCTGCATTCCTTGGTTCATGACCCGCTTCCATCTTCAAAACCAGCAGGATAGTATCACTCTGACATCTGTTCCATGATCACTTCTCCCTTCTTTTACTCTCTCGCTCTCCCCCTTTCCTTTGTAGAGCCTCTGTGATCACATTGGGTCCATCCAGATAATCCAGGATGATCTCCCCATCTCAAGATCCTTAATGTAATCACTCCTACAAAGCCCTTTATGCCACATAAACTAACATATTCCCAGCTTCTGGGAATTAGTACATGGATGGGGGCCATTATTCTGCCTACTACCGTTTGCATCTAGACCCTTACTGCTTACTAATTGTGTGACCTTGGACAAGTTGTTTTACCTCTTGTTCAGTTTCCCCATCCTTAAAATGGGCATAAGAGTTCCTGCCCCGTAGGAGGATTAAGTGAGTTAATATCTGTCATGTTTCTGATAGTGTCTGACATATGGTAAATGCTATGGAATTGTCTGCTAGCTGAAACCTATTAAATAAAAAGATACACATTCTTTGATCTGGCAGTACTTTATTTTTTGTAATCTATTTCAAAGAAGCAAAAGCATCCATGCATTTGGTTACATAAAGAAAGCACTGTCCATATTGGCCAAAAAAGAGGGAAAAGAAAAAAGAAAAAAAATGCATAAACAGGAAACCACTGTAATGTCTGTTAACAGGAGAATGACTGAATCACTTGTGGTCCATCTGGAATGTAATGAGCTATTAAAAAAAATACATTAAATCTGTACTTAAAAGACATATGACAATATCCTCAATGAAAATTAGAGGAGGGTTACAAAGTAATGGTATAGCATGATCTCATTTTTTAAAGAACAAGCATCAACCCCCCAAAATTGCTATATTTATTTGAGCCAATTTTCAATCTCTAAATGTCTGTTTCTTCATCTGTGAAATGAGGATAAAGCCATTCTCCCCTAATAGGCTCTAGAGAGTGTGAAGTGGGATGAAATGTACCAAGTCCCTAGAACCCTTTAAGCAACTGCCTAGTCTGGATAGTTGTATAAGGTGATTTCAGCGGTGAAAGGTGTGGAAGGAAGACGGTCACCGGGTTACCTCAGATGTGGAGAAAGGAAATTCAGAAGTGGTGGGAAGAGATGACTGATTTTTTAAAAATAAATCTTTGCATTGTTTCGTGGCTGGAGGGTAGCCTTTGTTTCTTTAGTAAATTTTTCATATTATGATGATTTATTGGTAGTTTGGGTGCTATCACCATAACCACAAACACGGAACTGGGGAAAGCACAAACCTGGACATATACCGTGACTCAAAAGAGGATTTTAATAAAAACTTAAAGGGGAAAAGGCAGGAGAGCCCTAAATCAGGCCTGCCTTGTATGTCCGCAGCATCTACTGCCGAGGCTGCTCCAAGCCACTGTGCTGCTCTTGTGCCCTCCTGGATATGGGCCACAGCGACCTCAAGTGCGACATCACTGCAGAGATCCGGCAGAGGCAGGAAGAGCTGGACACCATGACACAGACGTTGCAAGAGCAGGACCATGCCTTTGGCTCGGCGCAGGCGCAGATGCGTTCAGCTATCAGCCAGCTGGGGCGCGTGCGCACTGACACGGAGGAGGTGATCCGCGCACGGGTGCGCCAGCTAGTTGCACACGTGCTTGCGCAGGAGAGCGAGTTGCTGGAGGCGGTGAACGTGCGGTACCAGCGTGAGTACGAGAAGATTGCGGGCCAGCTAGGCCGCCTAGACGCAGTACTGCAGCGCATCCGCACAGGCAGCGTGCTTGTCCAGAGGATGAAGCGCTACGCCTCGGACCAGGAGGTGCTGGACATGCACAGCTTCCTTCGCGAGGCGCTCCGCGCGCTGCACCAGGAGGAGCCCCAGAGCCTGAAAGCTCCGGTGCGCACTGACAGCTTCGATGAATTCAAGGCACACCTGCAGGACCTTGTCTCGTGCATCACTCAGGGGACAGGTAAGCACTACAGCAACCCTTGTGGCTGGACGGCTCACCATGTAAGAGTCGTGCCTTTGCTGCAGCTCTCAGAGGAAGGCAGGGGAGAAAATACCATTTCCTTATGACAGAAAAGGAAACTGGGCTTCAAAAAGTGTCTCCCATCTTAGGTTCCAGTATGTGCAGGAAAAGGGGAAAAGGAGGCCTTGACATGGGGCTGCAGCCACCCAGAGGGGTTATGTTTTCCTTTTGGGGTGGCCAAAAAGTTCGTTTGTTTTTTTCTGTATGACGGCTCTAGCAGCGTTTAGTTGTCTTTAACTTCATTTGAAACAATTTTGTTAGATTGTATTGTGACAATTGTCATATCAGTGTGCATTTTTTAAAAAACTTATCAAAATTGGAGAATTTTTGTGCAGCCATTTTAATATTGAAGATGGAAGAAAATACACAACATTTTTGGCCTCTTATGCTTTATTATTTCACAAAAAGTAAAAGCGCAACCGAAATGCAAAAAAAGGTTTGTGCAGCGTATGGAGAAGGTGCTGTGACTCATCAAACCTTTCAAAAGCAGTTTGCAACGTTCCTTGGTAGTACGTTGACTTTTTGGCCAAATAATGCTTTGCTGTGGGGCTGTCTTATGTACTGAAAGCTGTTTATCAGCTTTCCTGGCCCCTGCCCCCTAGAGGCCAATAGCGGGAGAGAGCCGACATACTCAAAATGTCCAAATCAATAGATATTGTTGAAAATGAAAAAAACATATCTTATGGAAGAAACTAAACGTACTTTTTGACCAACCCAATTAATTTACAAGACCCTGTGGATTAGCTGTGATCTTGTGACCCTTGGGGAAGTTAAGAAACTACAAAGCTGAGAACTAGACCGATACCATTTTATCCCCAGAGGAACCAACCACTCCAGGAAGTTCTTTTAAGCCACCTATGTTTAGCATCAGAAAAAAGTGAACTAGAAAATGAAGCTAGGACAGAAAGGGGCTGACAAAACCCCCTGGGATGCCTGGGTGCTTCCCAGAAGTACACTGTGGCTCAGTGAAGAAGATCATTTGCCCCCAGAATGGCCTGCCATCTGAACCAGCTGCCACTTTGTGGGCCTTGCCTGGTATTAGGCACTTGGGAAGTGAAAACAGCCCTCTAGTTCCTCACCTCAAGTTATCTAGTCCAACTGGAAGGCAAAATGGGCGCATATCACATCGCCAGAGAGAGAGACAGTGTTTGGCTCTGCAGTGCGAATTCGAGAGTTGTAGCAGCTCCACAGAGCTGGAAATGCCAGGGGAACTTACAAGAGACTTTCTGGGGTTGAGGGTGCACAAGAGGACCTCCAGGGTGAGGAGGCTTTAATGGCTTTTTGATGAAATCTCTAGGCTGGAAACTGAGCTCTGGACAGCTGCTGTGAAAAAGGGGAGGAAGACTAAGAATCCGAAGGCCCCAGGGCAGGTGCCAGTAATAGAGGAGGACTCACTCCCTCCTGCCCTTGGAGCTGATGGATGTGGGTTCATAAAAGTATAGTCCTAGAATGAGCATGGACTTGTCCCTCCTCCACTTAGGCAGTGAGTGTTAACCCCATATATAGGAAATGACCCCACAGACTTTCAAACAGCTTGCCTTGGGTGTTGGAACTGGACAGTGGCAAAGAAAGGAGTTACATATTTTAATCTAAAGCATGAGAGAGTTATATTAGACTTATAAAAACCAGGCTGTGGGTCAGAAGAACATCATGCAGAAAGTCAGTGTGCAGCACCCCACCTTTATGCAGAGAAGCCAGTGAGCAGCACCACACCTTTACCATTGTTCACACTTTGCTTTGGTGTTGACCCACAGGTGGAGAGAGGTGCACTTGTTGTTTGGGGCCAAAGGCAAGCGCTCACTAATGCCACTGCCTTCTGGTTGGGTTCATGCCCAGTGTAGTCAGGGAGCTTTTCTTCCATCTGCCAGCCCCTCCATGGAGGTGCTCCAGTGCTGGGAGAGGCCATGGAGAATGGGTCTCTAGGAAAAGCAACAGGAACATGCCCTCTTTCCCTCTATCATTGTCCCAGGCCAGGATACCTCTCACCAGGCATGTCCCTGACCTGCTTATGACCTTCTCTGTGTTCTCCAGATGCAGCTGTACCCAGGAGAGCCAGCCCAGAGGCCACCAACACTCCCAGGGAGCCTTTTGATGTTAACCTGGTGAGATGGATTTGAGGACTAATGGGGAGGTGGTATGGTCTAGCAAGTCCGGCAGGTTGGGAGTTCCCCCGTGTCAGAAAGGAAACCTGATATTGCTGTCCCTGTGTCTGCAGGCAATAGAGTAGAGAGAGTGCCTGAGAAACGGAACAGCAAGTGGTGGGACTGGAGCTTTCAGTGGGAGGGAGGAAAGGAGGGGCCGGCTGGCTCTGGGTTCCTAAATGCCACAGTAGGTCTAGATGGGACATGAGCTCCTGATGGATTCAGGAGCAGTTAGACCCAGGGATGGGCAGGAGGTGAAGGAGGTGGTCACTGATAGGTGCCCTTGATGACCTCACCCTTCCTTGCACCCCGCCCCAGAATTTGAGACTTTCCCTGGGGTCAGCATGTGGACCTTACCCTCTTCTTCCCTCACACATGGTTCTTGGAGAGGAATGGAGAATGGGACCAGGAGTCAGACCTCTCCCCAGAAGCCTGGGTTCTATCGGTACGATTTCAGGGCCACCATATGTCCAAGAACCATAGTGTTTCAGGGTTGGAAGGTGCCCATACCCCCTCTAATGTTGGCATTCTCTGTGCAGTGCCCCTGGCCTATTACAGTTCAGCTTTCAGGCACGTACCTCCAAGGACAGGAAGCTCGCTCATTCTTTAAGCAGTCGCTCCCATCTCTGGACTACTCCAACTTACAGTGTTTCCCTGGGTAGAAATGCAATGGCACCCCTTTGACTTGGCCCTCGTGGGAGCTTGCATGGGTGGCACTCTTTACTAGGGTCAGCTTCCTCAGTTCTTTCTGGAAGGACTTATCTTCCCATCCTGCTCATCCAGGTTTGCATGTGTCTGCCTGCACAGGATTTGGGCCCAGAACTGATCAGACATGAATGGAATGCAAGTCTTCTGAAGGGGGTGGTCAGGGTGGTGAGCCCCCCCAGGTTTGCTATGGCAGAGCTCATAGGAAAGGGAGATGGCCGAAGGCTGAGGAATCAGGAAAAGCATCCTGGAGGAGACAGGATTCTGGATCAGAGAGTTTTAGAGCTAGGACAGAGTGTGGAGTCTGATCTCTTTCACAGAGGATGAAGCTAAGGTCCAGAGAGAGGGTGTGGCTTCACCCAAGGCCACATGGTGAGCCAGGGGACCGGATTAGAAGCCAACTCCTGCCTCGGGTATTGCATCCCCATACACGTAGCTTCAAAAGTTAAAAAATGACATTTCAATTAATTTTTGGATAGGTAATATAATCATGTCAGAAATAAAAATATAGAGATGAATGTCTCACTCCCACCTTTGCCCCTCATCTGTCAGTTCTTATGTCCACATACCTATCTTTATTAACTTATCACATGTCCTTCCAGAATTTCTTTATGTAGTTACAAGTAAATACAATTATAGATATTTGCTTTTGCTTTTTCTTTTTTTTTTGCACTAAGGTATTTGTATAGCACCATGTATTCATAATATTGGCTTTTTCACCCAGTGAAATCTTCCTTCCTAGTGCCTTTTTGCATCTGCGTAGTGGCCCGTTGGGTGATAGTGGCATACTTTAGCCAGTTCTCACTCGACGCATATTTAGGTGGTTTTGTATTACAAACAGCATAAGGTCTAGGTCTTTTGCTGGGTCTTTACCTTGAGGTGACCTCTCACTACCCGCTACTAAGTAGTTTGAACTTGGAATATCAGAAGAATGCTCTTTTTGCAGAACCTCTTGTGGTCTTTAAGTAATAGTTTGGGGGTGGGGGATAGGCAGGCAGTGGAGCTGGGGAACAGGAAGCAGGTAACACTGTGAGTGCAAAGGACAGATGTGGCAGCTCGAGTGAGTAAGCGTGGTCCGCCTGTCCCAGGAGAGTCCAGTCCATCAACCAGGAGGAAGGGAACTCCTGGACTCATGTCCCTGCCTTAGGAGCCAGGATCTGGGCTTCTGGTACCAAGTACCTCTTGAAACTGTTGGCTCACTTTCGTTACAACTGTGCGCCTCCGCGGAGATGACAAAACATGCCCATGGCTCCGCCAGGGCTGCTGCGGGAGTGGGGGCGGCTCGGAAACTTACCCTCCTTTGCTTCTCATAGAATAATGTTACCGTACTTCAATGAAAAAAAATTTAAAATTTCAAAGCTGTAAAACACTATAAATCAGTCATCATGGTGTTTTTTTCCTTTACTGAGCCTTCTTGTGTCCCCCGCTCCATTAACATTGGGGGGTGGGTGTCAGGAAGGATAGAGAAGCAGAGAGGAACCGAACCCCGTCTTTGGGGAGTTCATGGCCCCCAGGGAAAGGTCTTTTACTTACCAGCAGCCTGTAGAGCCAGACATGAAAGAATAGAGCAGGATCTTTTCAACTTAAAAAAGAATTTTAATGGTGATAAGATACACGTAACATAAAATTTACCTATAAGTGGAATTGCTGGATTATATGGTAATTCTGTTTTTAATTTGTTGAGAAACTGCCCTCCAGGTTTCCGTAGTAGCTGTGCCATTCTACATTCGCACCGACACAGTGTTTCCAGTTTTTTCCACGTTTTCACCTATAATGTTTTTATAATAGTTTAAACTTTTTTGACCACCACTCATTGTAGAAAAATGTATTTTACATCAAACCTATGCACTATAGACACACACACGTCCCTGGCTAAAAGAGAAGTTTTGCAAAACGAATTGCACTTACTACATGGGATTACACTAATATTTTCTGTTCTGTGTAATATAAAAAATGCAGGTCATGACCCACTCGATTGCTTTCATGATCTAATGGGTCACAGTGTATATAGTTTGGAGAACACTGACATAGAGTGCTCCGTGGAGACTGGCTTCATTGTCTGATCTCAAGACGACTCTCCTCTCTTTTTGCAAAGATGTTGAGCAAAAGAAACCCAGGAATACAGGATCAAAGAAGGAAGTCAGTCCATTATAGCAGACTGGAGGAGCCCATAGCTCACATTGGAGCACTGAAACCAGAAAGAGCCCTGCGTGGCTCGGGTCCGGTGCCCCGCCGTGCTGGACCTTCCCTGCTTACCCCAGCCCAGGCCTGGCCAGTTCACCTCTGGAGTCCCCTCCGAGGGTGGGCCTTGCCATGTCTTTCCTCACACAGGAGGCGCAGATCTTGTCCCAATAAGGAACGTGGATCCTTGGCCTCATAATCTCACGGTCGGTCACCTGGCTTTTCCAGTGCAGCTCTACCTGACGAAGGGCCCCTCGCTGTGTTGAAATGCCTTTTCTTCACTGAGTGGACGGACCGCAGGCTCCTGAGCAATGATCATCCCCTGGAATTTGAGGCACCAAGGGGTCAGATTAGGAGCAGGAGCCCAGACCTCCGCTTTTGAAGGAGCGCTTCCCATACTACTCACTCATGGCCAGCAGGTGGTCCAGCGGGCTGTTCGGTTTCGCACAATAGGGAAGGGTGGCAGGGAGGAACGGAAGCAGACAGTGACCGAAGAAAAGCGAGCTGCGTAGGCACAGGAAGGGACCTTCCATTTCAGAACACTGGACTCAAACCCTAGTCCGGGCCCTTAATTGGGCATGTGACCTTAGGATACCACTTGGCCTGTCTTGTGCTTCAGTTTCCTTCTCTGTAAATTGGTGATGATCAGGATGGTACTTTTTTTTTAACTATAATTTATTTTTATTGTGATAAAGTTCATATAAGAAAACTCACTGTTTTAACCATATTAAAGTATAAAAGTCAGTGACATTTAGCACACTCACAATCTTGTACAACCATCCCACCTATCCAGTTAGGAATATTTCCATTACCCCAAAGGAAACCCAGAATCCACGGAGCATTCATTCTCCACTGTGCCTGCCCCCACGCCCGCAACCCCAGGCTGCGTTCTGCCTCTGCATTTAACTAGTCTGGGTTATTTGACATAAATGGAAACGTACAGTATGTGTCTTTGTGGCTGTTTTTTTCTATTGTTTTTTGTGTTGCTTTTTTTTTTATCCTCACCCAAGGATATGTTTATTGATTTTAGAGAGTAAGGGAGATAGAGAGAGAGAGAGAGAGAAACATTGATGTGAGAAACATTGATCAGCCGCCTCCCTGCACATGCCCCTATGTGGGAATCAGACCCACAAACTCACATTCCTTGGTGTAAGGGGTGATGCTCCAACCAACTGAGCCACATGGACACGGTATGGCTAGCTTGTTTTCACTAACTATAATATATTCAAGGTTCATTCATGTGTATGTATCAGAATGTCGATCCCTGTTATGGCTGAATAATACTCCCCTGTGTATAGGTGCACCACATTTTGTGGCTGTTTGTGAATAGTGCTGCTGTGAAGATTCATGTGCAAGTTTTGGTTTGAACGTCTATTTTCTGTTCCTTTGGGCACATACTTAGGAGTAGAATTGTTGAATCACATGAAAATTCTCTAACTTTTTGAGGAACTGTTTCTACTTCATTTTGGGATGGGTACATGAAGCACTCGGCCCTGGGCCTGGCACAGAGCAGTGATAAAAACACTGTCATCACCATCAGGTGCTCTTCCTAGCATTTTACTTAGTATCGTACTTCATCCACGCTACCCCGTGAGTTAGGTATCATGATTATTTCCATTTACAGAGAGGGACTGAGAGGCCGCAAGAGTTTTAAGTGATTTGTCTAAGGTGCATAATGGCTATTGTGACCCAGGCAGAGTGAAGAGCACAGGGAGGCCAGCGGCAGCTTAGTGGAAGGGCGTCCTTCCTGTTACAGCCTTACTGCTGTAAGGAGCTGCTTCCGACAGCAGTGAGCGCTTGTCCCTGGAGCTGTGCAGGCTAGATGTCAAGCAAGCCTTGAGGAGTTTTTGGGCAGTGATTCCTGGATGCCAGCACCTCAGGATCATGAGGTGGAGCCATCGGGGTGTAGGGAAGACTCCTGGTCCCTAGGGGCTCTGAGCTTTTGACCTGGCAGCTTGTACCTGTGGCTGGGTGAGGCCCTGGGGGTTGGGCTGACCCCAGGCCTGGGTTCTCAGCCCGTATCCTGCTGCCCAGTCATTTCCGATTCTTCTTCCCTGACTTCGCAGCCTGAGGGGCCACAGGTGGCTCAGACGCAGACCCTGGGGCTGGCTGACACTCAGCCTGTGGCCGTGGTACAGTCGGTTCCTGGGGCGCACCCTGTACCAACATACGCCTACTCCATCAAAGACCCCTCCTGCAGGCAGGTAAGTTCTCCCCAGTCCCCACCTCCTCCCGGCTTGAGATCCCAGACTCCACCAGGCAGTAGGAGGTGGAGCTGGGTGAGAATGCAGATCTAAATCGGCGCCTGCTCTGTGCCCTTCCTTGTCTTTGGCTGCCCTGTCAGGAAGTTCCCCTCTAGGCATATGAGCCACTCGCAGGGGAGGCAGAGTCCTGCAGAGGCCAGTGGTTAGCAGGCAGGGCCAGTGTGCATGGCAGCTTGGGAGGGCTTTCTGTGTGGGGAGAGGCAGGCTCCGCATGGGGGAGAGCAGAGGGATGGCCGTAGGCTCCTGCCACCCAGTTCTGGGTCTCTGCCCACCACTGCAGGGCCCGTGGTGGCTCCAGACCTGGCACTGTGATTCCTTTATGCATAGGAGGTCTCCACCACAGCCACACCACAGAAGAGGAAGTCCTGCCAGACCGAGTGCCCCAGGAAGGTGATCAAGGTGGAGTCTGAGGAAGAGAAGGAGGCCAGGTTGACCCGGAGCTCCCCTGAGCAGCCCAGGCCCAGCACCTCCAAGGCAGTCTCACCACCCACCCTGGAGGGGACCCCGAGCCCCGAGAGCCGCTCCATAGAAAATGAGGAATTACTGCTCAACAGCAACCACAAGACTGGTGACCCTGGGGCGGCAGGTAGGGAGGTTTGGGGCAACAGAGGCCGAGGCCTACATGCTGTCCTCCAGGGATTTGGTGGGGCCCCCCTTCTGCATTCTGACCCCACCCAGGGAACCCAAAACCAACAGCATTCCCTGTGTCCTGACCTCAGCTGCCATCAGATGGGGCAAGGAGAGCCAATAGTTTGAGGGGTGAGAGCGGATGTTTTGCTAGCATTCCAGTGTGTGGGGAGCATGAGGGGCTGCAGCCCACCGTTCCTTAGCTTCTTCCCCCAAAAGGAGCTTCTACTCTTACATAGCCCAGCAGCTCCACACCCCGCACATCATGGGTCCCCCTAGGAAATGTGTGCTTGGTGGGCACCTAGCATGCTCCCAGAGAGGACTTGAGTGAAATCCACACCTATCAGTTCCCAAATTTTTCTGCAAAGGCCACCGCCTAAGTCACCTCATTTGTCCTAGACATCATTCATGGACGCTGCAAGATAGGGAGTCCTTGGACATGACTTGAGATCAACCCATAGAATTCTGGAATGTTCGTGACAGTCCAGGTTTGTTTTCATTCTAGGTTCCAGCCTGAACCTTGACCCTGCCCACACACCAAGCCCTAACTGATATTTCTTGCTCACAAATGCTATTGGTAAATCGAAAGGCTTTAACTAGAAAACAGGGTGTCTTTTAACTTGAACATCTTAGCTCACAGGTCTGAGAACTGCAATACACCAGTGTGCTTCTTTAGCATGGCACAGGTTCAAACCAGCTGGTGCTTGTCAGGCAGCTCTACCAGGAGCAGAGTCTGCACTCAGGCCCAGCAGCTGAATTAAGTCTTCACAGGAGGCACAGCAGGCAGCCATGGAAAGCCATTGTGAACAGACACACGCAGTGAATGTAGACATCCCCTCTTGCAGGCTACCAGTCACCCACCCAGGCCACCGAAATGCAAGGGTTTCTGTGGGAGCACTGGTTTGAGGGAGGAGTGGGCATTCCCAGCAGGGCCTGACGCTGCCTCCCCCACCTCGTTTCAGAGGAACGCATTGTGGTGATCAGCTCAGGAGACTCAGATGAAGAAAATTCGGTGAGTGGCCCAGAAGTTTGGCCCGGACACATGCGTCCCCCCATTCCAGGTCCCAGGGGACACAGTCGCAGCAGGCGACTCTCACACCTGCCTTGCATCTGGGATATTTTATAGCAAGGCAGTAATTCCTGAGCTGTCCTGAGGACAGTCTCCACAGGCCAGCTGCGGGCCAGGACTGCTCCAGCCCTCCGCTCCAGATGAGGGGCCTTCAGTAACTGTATATACTCTTTTGAAACGCTGATAGAGGGCTTCCTTCCAGAGCTCTGTCTATTTTCTGGAGTAGCCATTGCCTTTGTGGGGAGCTTCCTTAAGCATTTCTGTCCTCTTAAGTCCTCGAAAGGGGGGTAGACACCCGTGAGGGCCAGTGCAAGGTGTGAGGGCATGGGGCAGCACCACACAGGGCCCACACAAGCAAGCTTCACTCCTGGTAAGAAAGAACTTCCCTAGTGGAACAGTGGCTTGTGGGTTATGACCCTTCTGTCCCTGAGGTTTGTTCATGGAGGCTGGGCAGTCACCTGTACAGTGGCAGAGGGGATCTGAACAGAAGGAAAGGTTGGACTGGGTGGCCCCTGAGTTGCTTCCAGCCCTCAGTCTGAGGTTCTGTATTGGAAAGTGCGCGGAACCTATGGAGACCACAGCGCCATACTCCCTGCCAGCCCAGCCCCTGCTGAGAGCACCAGGAGCATCCCACACCTGCCGGGCACCCCGTCTGTCCCGGGGCCTACGCTGCCGCCTGGCTTGGCCTCCCCACGATCCTGCCAAGCAAGCTGCCATCCACCGTGGGATCAACCACCCGTCTCGGAGAATACTAAGAACCACCCGCCTTCACCACATCTTCTGCTTGCCACCCAAAGTACATTGTGCGCCCACATGGACTTGTCCTTCTCCGATGGCCCAAGCCACCACCCTTGCCACCACAGAGCCTCCCAGCCATCCTGCCAATCCCCAGGAGTGTCTCTCTTGCTTCCAAAGGGCCATCGGCCAGACCCAACGGGCGAGAAGGGCAGGGCGGTCTCCTGGCTACTCCCTCCGGGGGCGCCGCCCTGTAGCTCAGCTCAGCAAATTTGCTCTTCCTTCCTCCTTTATGGCTCCCCAGCTCAGTACCTCTCTCATGTGGGGCAGGGCAGAAGGCCGGTCACCCCAGACTCTTGGGGCAGGAGTCTCCCCCCAGGATTCTGCCGAGACCCCTGTGGAGAATCCCCAAATCCAGGTCATACTGGGAGCCCCTCCAAATGCATCCCCACCACTCCCCTCCCCAGAAAGGCCCTCCACAAGCTTGGACCCCCCTCATACAAGCCTCTGAGATGCCCGAGTGCCTCCCTTTACAGGTGCTGGCCACCACCTTACAACCTTGTAGCCAACACCCATGCCCTGCTTCCACCTCCCCCTGCCTCCTGCTGCTCTGCCCAGCCCTTCCCACACACCTAAAGGCCCTATATACGTTAGGCATTCATATGTCTTGGCCAAGGAGTGAACCAAGGAAGGACTGGCTGCATTGACTCTGGGCAGGGAGACTCCAGTCCCCTTCAGCCGAGAGGACATGGCAGATTCAGGCAACCACTCCTCACATACCTGGGCCCCTGCTCAAGGAAAGGATGCTTCTCTTGCCCTTTGTACCTGCCACTGCCCCATCCCCCTACCCCACGCCTTTTCATTGGGCGTCTGCCAGGATCTAAGCCCATGAGGGCAGGAACTGGCTGGGTCCAAGGACCTGGCACAAATGGCTGCTCAATAAATGTTTGTTGAAAGATCACCCTTGCATACCCTCCCTCCATGACCAACAGATTCCCTGCTGGACTTAGCTCTTCTCTGCAGGTGGCTTTTGTCACCTCCCTACACTGAAACTTGGTTCTTCTGTGGGGTTACTATATCCCGTTTCCCACAGTCTGTGAGCGTCAGAGGTAGGAAGTGGGGCCAGAACCCTCTGTTCCTGTGGGCTGTTTAAGTCCCACCATCTGGTAAGACCTCCTGTGCCTTTGAGGTGAACCCCACATTGCCCAGCTCATATCAGATGTCCTCCCATGTACCCCACCTAGGGGAGACTCTGGTGCCTGCCTCCTAGGGTTCCTCTCCCTTCCTGGGAGATTAAAGCATCCACCACCCTGGCCTCTCCACTCCTTGATCTCAAGGGTCTTCACAAGGCCACCCTAGGGCCCTCGCCACTGAAACTGTCCATCTCTACACTGGCCCCCCCAAGACTGACTAGGACGTCCACTCTCTCCCATGCAGCCCCTCCTGCCTTTACCTTCAGCTGGCAAGGTCCACCCACCGCTTCAGCCAGTCTTTCATCAGGATTTCAGCACCCTACCTCCTCCTGGCCTGTTAACATCCTGCCCTCCAAAAAAAAAAAAGCCCTGGAGTTCAGTAGCTTGCCTCTGCACTGCCACCTGGAGCCAATTCTGTGTGGAAAATCAGCGGGAGGAAAACCCCAAAGGGCAGTCTAAGGCACACTCTGCTCACTTCCACCCCAGCTCGCTGCAGCCCCACAGCCTGAGCTCCGGGACAGTGATCGCACCCTCTGCCCTAGGAAGACAGTGGCCACCCTCAGATGACACGGGAGCCGTCAACATCTTGCTGTCCCAATATTCAGTCACAGATTGACCTGACCCCCTGGTATTCTTCCCCTTGGCCTGTTAGGGTGGAGGGACATCACCGCCTGGGACTCCTCTGTCCTGGCCCCAGCGCCGTTGCCTCCTGGGCAGCTTGCCCCATCTCTTTGACCTCACCTGCATCTTTAGATAACTTCCACTTATGAGCCGTGTCTAAGCATGCCGAAGGAAGGCTTCCCATCTCAGAACCTCCTCTTCCTCTCCTCCCTATGTTTCCAGCCTTGGGTTCTCCTCGCTCTCCTCACTTCTCTGCCCTCCCTCCCCAGCTGTGCCAGCAAGCCCTCCCTGCCTCCAAGTCCAGTGGTCCCCCTCAGTCGTTATTCTTGACCAGCACTGGACCCTCCCGATAGGCCACTTCCCCTTAGTTCAGGACTCCCTGCTGCAGCCTGCCTGCTGCTCCTCTCCCTCAAGGTCTCTGTTCCTTAAATGTTCCAGTGTTGCTTGTGGGCCCACTTCTCTTCTGGTCTGTACACTCTCCTGTGATCTCAGCCAGGCCTGTGTCTTCACTTACGGTGCAGCGGCCCTCCCACAGCTGCATGCCAGTGCCCCATAGAGACCTCGGATTCACCTCTTGCTCAGTTTGGTGAATTGCATCATGTGCCCAGTTACACAAGCTGAGACCTTGGAGCCGCCCAGGGCACACACCCCCTTTCTATCCATGTTCTAAATTCCTCTGAAATCTGGGCAATTTTTTCCATCCCATAACCTTGATAAAATTAAAATTGAACCTGGTGGAGGTAGAGGCCTGGGAAGGAAGAGAAAAGGACTGGATACCACTGGTCTCGCTAGACTTCCTGAGAGTCAAGCAGAGGAACTGACAGTTATGTTTGGGTGGTCGGTGAGAGTGTCAGCCTAATCCTCAGCTGTCAGCAAAGAGCTAGGTGGTGCCTGAGGTTCATCAGTGAAGGAGGGAGAAGCACATTGAAGGTTAAGAAGAATGAAACATTTAGAAACCGCTGATCACCTTTGAGACCAGGTCTGCAGGTGTGGAGAGAGCCCAGAGGACAACTGCTTTTGTGCAGGTAGTCTTCGGACACACCATTTTTAAATTAACCATTACAGGACTCTCAAAGTTTTTGAAAAAAATTTAAAAGAAAACAAATTAAGTCCCCCTGGTGCTCTTAGAGTATTCAAAGCAGCTTGGAGGGAGGGGGCAAGGTGACATTCCCTGGTGCTCTGGGCTCCTACATTGCCATGTCCTCCCCTCTCTGTGGCCTGTGTCTGACCTGCCAGTGACAGCTGTAGAATACCAGCCTGCCAACGTGCCATGCTTTCCAAGAGCACCAGGACATGGAGGCGCCCCCACCTCCTGCTCAGGCTGCAGGTGTGTCAGTTGCTAGAACGTAGACAGCCTGGTGGCTCTGGTGCAGGCCTGCTGGGCCAGGGAGCGGTTGTGTGAGCAAGAGGGGCCCTCTGAAAGAGACCTCCGGCCCCAGCCAGATGATGCAGTGGCTGGGTGGAGGGGCGAGACCTGGGCCTGGCTGTGGACATCTGGGGTCAGCAGTGCCTCAGCTGTGGGCTGTGTGTTAGGACCCAAGGCAGGAAAAAAATAGGAGTTCTCACCACTGTTTCAACAGACGATTGGCCCCAGGGTCTGGCAGCAGGAAGACCAAGTGGAAGCAGGAGGGGGCCTAGCAAGAGGGTGTGTCACAGTGGCAGTGGTGACAAGTAGAAGGGAGGCCTGTGGGGAGCAGCTGATCCAGGGGAGGGACAGTGATGCTGGTGAGCGTGTGTCAGAAAAGAAGGTGCTTTGCTAGGAAGACAGGAACTGGGTCCCCCTAGGGCAGCAGCCGCCTGCAGGGGGCGGTGGGGCCACAGGTGCACTAACGAGGTGGGCCGGGTCACAGATACAGGTGAGGTATCTCCAGGGACTTCCACACTAAGCAAGAACTGGGGTTTTGAATCTGCAAAAACCAGCAATGCATGTGTCTGGCCCGACTGATCCCAGCTGTTGCTTAATGCTGAGGAAGTCCCTCAGGAGCTGGGGACTCTTGGTAAGCAATAATGTCAGATACTAGGTGCATATCTTCTGGTGGCTAGATGCTGAATATCGAAGGGTTTTGGCTCCTCTTCGACTGGCTGATGACCAAACATGTACTAAATCAGTAGTTAGGACAGTTTATCTCAACCCTGCCTGACACCGATCAAAGAACTGGGGGATTCAGCTGCACATGCGTGTCAGAGAAATGGTGCTCAGATGTGTGCAGTAGCCTTGAATGGAGGTGACACGTACCTCCTGGGACATCACTCAGAGGGGGAGGAGAGAGCTGGATCTTCCCAGATTAACCACCCAGACCTTTGGCATAGCCGTTACACCTGCCGGGTTGAGTTGGAATGTGGTTGACCTGCTCAGTTGACCTGTGATGAAAATGAAATATAGTTCGTGAACCAGACTGCATGTGTATCCTGAAAAAAACCCTGGACCACCTTGTGGCTCAATTTGAGAAACACAGTCCATTAGCCAAGTATAATTTTAAAAAGTACATTCCAGTATTTACTTGCATCTTTCAAAGGAGTCCAACTCATAACTCACAGCAGCACTCCTTAAATTCCTCTTTCGCCTTCAGCTCTTCTAGGCCCTCAAAGTGTTTCCCCACTGCTCACTTTCCACTACGCACACAGGGACTCTCATCTGTCCCCACTTCATTTCTGCCCCCATTCCTTTCCCAGCCCAGCAAACCTCAGCTTTTTCCAAGGAAAGACCCTTTCCTGGCTGCTTGGGTTGTGGTTTCTTACACTGTCCCCCTCTGCTGCCCTACCCACTCAGTTATCCAGATTATGGAATAAATCAAGATGTGGAGAGGTGGAGGTGGAAGAGGAGGGTTTTCCTTAGTGCGCAAGGGTGGAGGGATGTTTTGCACCAGACCCTCTATGTGCTGACTGCCCGTCTGTTAACCTTTTTTTTTTTTTAATGAAAAGTCTTTAGAAAAGTCTTTTTTTTTTTTTTTTTTAATGTGCCAGTACTTTTCAGGGTAAGGAAATAGAGTTACAGTTGGCTGGAGCTCAGTGGAAAATCCTCCCATGAGACCAGCGCCACAGAGAAGCCACGCTTCGTGGAAGTCCCCAGGGGTAAGAGGAGCCTGGGAGGATGAGGAATCAGGGCGGGGAGCTGTAGCCCCCTCCACGGACACGCTCAGCAGGAAGGAGGCGGTGCCCTTCTGTTCAGGGAGCCTCCCAGTCTTCAGTAAGCACAGGACAGAGGACATCGCCATGACTTTAAAAGAAAATGACCCCAGGACGATGGGAAGCTCCAATGATGAGGTCCTGGTGGCCATCATAAATGACCCCAGTATAAAGATGGAGGAGCTGGCCCAAAGATGCAGCTGTGCCGCTCTCCAGGGGCCTTAACGTGGAGAAGAATATCCTAAAAGAAAATTCTGGCTCTAAGGCCTGAAGAGACACTGCAGGAGGAAGGAGACAGGTGGAAGCCCTCAGGGCCACTGCAAGAGCTTTTGCACTTAATGTTTGGAGCAAAAAGAAGAAGGAAGAATAGAAAGCCCAGCGTGCCATGTCCGTGGGTGGCAGAGAGGATTCAGCCAAGGGAATGGCTCTTCGGCCGTTGGCGAGAGAGACCTGAGGCCCAGACGAGGACAAAACCAGGGGAGCCAGCTCCCCACCAGCCCGAGTGCCGCCGCCCTGTGAGTGGGACAGGCTCTGGAAGGCTGGAGAGAGAGGCGCTGGCTTCTCCCACGGGGGAAGAAGGTGGAGTCTCCGGGGTACCAGTTGGAGCACCAGCTATCAACTTCAAGGAAGATGCTCTAAAAGACCCCTTACAAGGGAGGGAAGGAAGCCAGGACAGCAAGACACTCAGAGCCAGTTATGCAAATAGCCTCGGACGCATGACCAGTTCAAGGGGACTGATGTGCAAGGCATTTGACAAAGTTTCTTGTTAGGGCTTTCTGTCCAAAGTCCTGGAGCTCACAGGCTTCTCTGAGTAAAACCAGCTCTAGATGGATTTCTAGTGAATGTTTCTATCAATGACTGGCAGGGAGTTGGTGAGCCTGGGGCAGGGCTATGAAATGCAAACAAAGTAAAAATCAGCCACTCCTAAGAAAATCCAGCACATTTTATCTGTGGTTAGTAATGACTTAACTGTTGGCTGAAGCTTTGTTCATTAAATGTTTCACCTGGAAAAGAGAGTGGCCTGGGAAAATATGCTGGTTATCTCCCAGTCAGGGACATTAGTCAGAGGCTTCTGATGGCCCCAAGTGCGAACAACTCCATCAGCCAGCCAGAGGCAGTCCATAGGAGGAAAGACCGAGGCCTGCTCTGGACTGTGTCCCAGCAGTGCCCCCAGCCAGTCCTGGGACTCTGGTCCTGTCCCTCCCTCCTGATCTCTTGCTAATATTCACAGATGGCATTCACAGGAGGTTGTGAGCAGGCCACCAAAGACAACATCTGGGTTTGGCATCTGTGCAGAAAAGAACAGCTGAGTCTACATTATGAGAGGCTGCATCTGCCTCTGTAGCCCCAGCCCCTTGGGAGCTGGGGCCCTTCCCCCACGGCAGAGACCTTTCAAACTGTTCTTGCCTTGGTGCTCGGCCTGGAGGAGCCTCAGGCTTCCCTAAGCAGCCAGCTCCCGGTTGCTACATGACAGCCTCCAGGCTCTGAGCTTTATGCCTCCACTGCTTTCAGTGTCGGGCTCTGTGTGTCCGCCTCCCTGTGGGTCCTAGAAGCTGCGCAGTCCTCCCCTCTGCCTTGTGGGACCTTGGCTGGCTGTGGGACAACAAAAGGTTCCTGGCCCCTTCCAGAGAAACATACGGGGTTCGAAGTCAGACTCTTTCCTCCTGTCCCCAGTTCACATTTCTTCTGAGTGTGCTCAGAAAGGGAGTGAGGAGCAGGCTCCTCCCATCCTCCCTCCATAGCACTGGCCCCACCCCCAAGTCTCCACACTCAGCACTACTTACCTCTGTGCACAGTCGCTCGTAGGTTTATGCTTTCACTCACACTTGTGTCAACACGCTTTCACAAACTCACACCTCCCCTTGCATACCCAGATGCACGCACACTCGCCCCCATAATCTCATCCTCTCAGCCCCCCGACTAATGCATGTGCACTGTCTGAAACACGGCCTGCACAAGTGCACATGTACACCCATGCCCTGTCATATGCACACATCCTCATGCACGTGCACTGACCTGTACGTACACCCTCCTTCCCTAAGAGCATGCCCTTGGGTGTGTGCGTGCAGATGCCCAGGCCATACCACCTTGCTCGTGTTCCCACATACATGACTACATGCCAGCACACACTTGCCCTCCGGCCCCCTGACCGGTTGGTTTTCTGTGTTGCAGTCCTTCCGGGAGCCAGATGACAGCAGCAGCGAGTCCAGTGACCTGCAGCTGGAGAGCCCCAACTCCCTCAGGGCCCTGGATGAGAGCTTCACAGACCTGCAGTCAGAAGACAGGCCCCTGGTTTTCTTTGACCTCAAGATTGACAATGAAAGTGGGTTCTCTAATGACCATCCCCACCCCGTTCTAGCTTGGTCTCTAAGTCCCCAAGATAAGTGCAAGCAGAACCATCTGCAAGGCCCAGGAAAGCCCTGAGTTCTGGCCAGTGACCACAGCCGAGGGGCAGGGGGCGAAAGGGAGAGAGAGAGAGAAAGAGAGAGAGAGAGAGAGAGAGAGAGAGAGAACGAGAACTGCATCTCCCCTGGGACTCCCAGGTGTACTCCTGGTTGTCTGAATAAGGACAGCTGCCTTGACCAGCACCTGAAAAGGTGAGTCAAGCGCCCCCATGAGTTCACCTCTGGCACGCGCTTCTCTCACATGAAGAGCCCTGGGAAGACGCCTCTAAACAGAAACCCAGTGCACACAGGAAGTCACTGCTTTGTGACCAGCAACTCAAGCCAGGCATTGGGCTATGACTGCACACTTCTGAGTACAAGGCCCAATCCCCCAGGGGCTGCACAGGGAGGTCACAGAGAGATATGGCGCCTTTTCCAGAAGCCCCTCAACTCCCATCGTGTTTGCCCAGGCCCTGCCTTGTGGCACAGACCCAGCCTGGGGCTAGCCTAGCCAGCCGGAAGCAGCAGATGTTCCTGCTTGATAGGGAAGTCACTTGCAGACCTCACAGAAGACTCTGGGCCACATTCTGAGCACAGTAGATTGGGCAGGTAGGCTGTCTGTCCTGGGTTCCAACTGGCTGGGAGCCTTAACTATAGCTAAGTGGTGGATGGTACTGGAGGCTAAGCGCAGGAAGTAGAAGGTTAGGTAGAAACTGTGAAGGGTCTCGAGGGTAGGTGGGGGAGGATGACAGAGAGCCATAGGAGGGACCTGGATCTGAAGGGTTTGGTGAACCCAGAGGCAGGGGGCAGGGGCGGGGGAGCTGGACTCTTAGCCAGTGAGCAAAGGGTGTTTGAGGGCAGCAGACCTCTTCCCCTGTCCCCAGCAAAGCCACGGGCAGAGTTGCAAACGTTTTGAGGCTGATGTTTGGTTCCTGGCAGCAGGCCCCACGGTGGAGTCTCTGGATAGTGGGGTGGCAGCCCTGGAGGCCCTCCAATCCAACCCAGTTCCTCCCGTGTCCCCCGGGCCTCACCCTACCCTTCTCTCCTGCTTAGCCCAGAAGATTAGGCAACTGGCAGCTGTGAACCAGGAGAGCAAGTTCCGGGTGCTCATCCAGCCTGAGGCCTTCAGCATCTACTCCAAGGCGGTCTCCCTGGAGGTGGGGCTACAGCACTTCCTCCGCTTCCTGAGCTCCATGTGCCGCCCCATCCTGGCCTGCTATAAGCTGTGGGGACCCAGCCTCCCCAACTTCTTCCGGGCCCTAGAGGACATGAACAGGCTGTGGGAGTTCCAGGAGACCATCTCTGGCTTCCTGGCCACCCTGCCTCTCATCCAAGAGCGTGTGCCCCAAGCCAGCAGCTTCAAACTCAAGAGTCTTGCCAAAACCTACCTGGCAAGGAACATGAGCGAGCACAGTGCCCTGGCCGCTGTGCTGGCTATGCGTGACCTGTGCCGCCTCCTCGAGGTCTCCCCGGGCCCCCAGCTAGCCCAGCACATGTACTCCTTCAGCAGCCTGCAGTGCTTCGGGTCCCTGCAACCTCTGGTGCAGGCAGCTGTCCTGTCCCGGGCTGAGGCCCGGCTCCTGGCCCTGCACAACGTGAGCTTCGTGGAGCTTCTGGCCACACACCGCCGAGACCCACAGGGGGGCCTGAAGAAGTACAGCCGGTACCTGAAGGCCACCTCATCACCCCATGCCCAGTCTGCTCTCAGCCTGCAAGCTCTGAGCACTTATTTCAAAGGCCTGTTGGAGGAGCCAACCTTGGCTCCAGCAGAAGGCATCTCTGGCCCTCTTGCTAGCCACAGCTTGACCAAACGGGCCTCCCAGCAGAGCTGAGGGGAGGGGATGACTGACTTGGCACCTCTGGGGGACAGAGAGGTATGGTGTCCCTCAGCCAGGCCTTGCCCATCACAATGTTCCGAGATCCTGGTTCCTAATACTCAGCTGGTATTTGGTCTAGAATAGTTCTCCTTCTCTAGGACCAAATTCCTCTTCTCTGAAAACCCCACAGAGAAGGTTCCAAGGCCAGCCAGCCTCCTCCCTACCCCCCTGAGCCACCAGATCCCCAGTGCACCAGTGGGTTAACTCACCAGGCCTTTGGCCCCTCCCTTATGGGAGCCAGAACCAGGGGGGCCCTGGGTGAAGAAGGCATGGCCTCTGGGCTCTCTGAGTGGCTCTTGTCTTGCCTCAGCCACCCAGCTTGCCACTTCCATGAATGTCGCAGTCCCTCCCTCACCCTGGCCACTGCCCAGGGGACCTACTGACAGCTCCCATGGACACTGCCGGCAGCACCAGTGGCGCCACAGCTACCCAAAGTGCCTTTCAAACCAGACTGCCCCTTAAGAGCTTGGGTTTTCCCAGCCCCTGCCTGCCTGGAGGCCGGCTCTCTGTGCACTTCCCTCTAGACCATTTTCATCTCTGAAGGGCCTCATATCTGCAGAGACAGAAGCTGCTGTGCCAAGCCTCCACTGCTCTCCACACTTGCTTCCTTCCTCCTGGCCACACAAACACCTCCCCTTGATTAAGGCTTTGCACTTTGGTCCTCGGGCCACTGAATCCTCTTTGCATGGCCCTTCGCTGTGTATGCACTGCGCGCCTCAACCCTGTCAACGAAAGTCCCCTTGCCCATTGCTGCTCTGTTCAGTGCAGGGACTCGTACCTTGGTTTTCCCAACAGCCTCTACCCAAGACCTCCGGAGTCTGACTCTCTGGGGCGGGCCCCAGCAAGCAGTTTAGTTTAACAGGTTGTCCAGGTGATGCTGGTACCCGCTGAGTTCCAGAACGACTGCTGTGTAGATTGCTGCTGGAAGGAGAAGCGGTGCAGAGCAGCGGAGAAAGTCCTGGCCTGACCCCGACTCTGTGCATCGGCTGTAACCTAGGAAAAGGCCGCCTCCTGAGCCCCCTTGTCCCTACCTGGACAACGGCTGGTTGGCTGGGACCGTCTCAGAGTCTCATCCAACTGTGCCATTCCAGGATTGTAAGAATACACAACAGGCCAACGAGGCATGGACAAGATAGTTTCATTCTTGAATCCTAGACTAGCCCCCAGACCTAAGCTAAGGTTCCCAACCTGTGGTCACAGCAGAGGTCAGCAGCAGAACACTGGTAGGTCAGAGCCAACCCTCCTGACTAGCAGAACCACTGCCCCCTCCTTCCTCCCATCCCTGTTCCTTGGTCCTTGCTACTGCGATGCAGCCCAGACCCCCAGCCTCTATGGGCTCACCCGTCACAGGAGTGAAGTCTGCGTGCCCCCACCTCAGCCCCTGTTCAGTGGGTGCCCTGCAAGCCCACTAAGGGATTACATAGGCTCTTGCTACTACGGTGGGAACGTTGGCTCTAACAGTGAACTCTAATGCATTTAAAACAGATTCCAATTTAAAGCAGGTGCTGCCTCTGAAGCTTGGTGGGGATGGGCTCATGGGGAGGAGGGGCTGGGGCCCCGGCCTGGCTGTGATGGCCGTCGTCTCGGCAGCTGCAAGGCAGCCTAGCCTGGGCTGAGCAGCACTTAGTGACCCCAGCACAAGCCCAGCCCCACAGTGCCTGCTGCCTTCTGAGGTAGTTCATCAAAGCTTTTATAACAAAGGCTGTTCTGCCTTCTCTCCACTTTCACACCCTTTAATAATAAAGATGTGAATCTTCAAAGCCTGATGCCACCTGCCCAGGAGCCACTGAGCAGTCCAGTGAAGGGGGTGCTTCCAGGCCTCGGGGAGTTATTCTTCGTGGTTGACTTTTAGGACTTAGCCAAGCAGAAAGTCCCTCATTGCTCACTGCTGAAAGCCTCACTGATATAAACCACCCCCAGCCCCATTCCAAGTGGGAAAACAAGGGTGGGTCTACCAGGATTATCTCCAAAAGGGAGACGTGGAGGGAGTGAAGTGTCAACTTCGAGAATTACCCATAGAGGAAGCCGGGAGCCAGACACCAGGGACTGCAGGAACTTCACTTCTGCCCTTTGCGGAGTAATCTGTGTCCCCTGTCTGTGCCCCCAGAACCACAGGTGATGAAACCCTTAACCAGACCGATAGGAGAGGCCCAGGGTATTAGCAATGTGTGGCTAATATGTTGTCTTGGATGTCACAACTGATGTTCACACTAGTACCTGCAGGGATTCCGGTGGCATAGGCTAGGTGGTAGGTCTCCCCTGGCCTGGGTGAGCAGTCAGGTCACTGCTATCACCCTTAACCCCCGTCTCCCTGCCCCAAGTGCCCAAATTCCAGTCCTGGAGTTTTTAAGTCCAAATATGTCACCTATGCTTCATCTTTGAGTTCTGTCAACATTACCCACATCATCTAACCATGAGTGCTGGGCTAGAGGTCGGGACACTGAATTTCAATCCTCAGTAGCCTGTGACTGACCTGGTACATCAGCCTCAGGCTCTGACTATAAAGTGGCATGAGTGTCATTTTTACCTCATAGGACGTTGCATGAACCAGTGAGAAGAATGTTTGGGAAAATACTGGGTTTGTTTAAAAATCCATATGGTTTTTTCCATAAAATAAAAGACACATTTTTTATTTTCACCAATAACTTTATTGATTTGGACATTTTGAGCATGTCGGCTATCTCCTGCATGGTATAATGTTGGTTGTCGTCAGTTAATGTCTCGATTTGATCGTGATCAACTTCAACTGACCTGCCCAGCCGTGGAGCACCATCCAACGAGAAATCCCCAGCACAAAACTTTGCAAGCCACTTTTGACATGTTCGATCAGTCACAGCACCTCCTCCATACACTGCACAAATCTTTTTTTGTGTTTCAGTTGCGTTTTTTCCTTTCATGAAATAATAAAGCCTAATATGCCAAAAATGTTGCATATTTTCCTCCATCTTCACTATTAAAATGGCTACACAAAGATTCACCCATTTTTGATGTTTTCTTTTTAAATGTAGGCTGGTATGACAGCTGCCACAATACAATCTAACTAAATTGTTCCAAATGAAATTTAAAGACAACGAAGCACTACTAGAGCCATCTTACAGAAAAAACAAACAAACTTTTTGGCCAACCCAAAAGCTCTTTGGTACATGAAGAACCACATAAATGTAAGATCTTATTTTACAGACAACCAAGATGACAGTGTTATTGCTTTATAAGTTATAGAAAAATAAGCAGATACTAAATCTTAGCAAAAAGCATATGGGCTTGTCTTCAGGGGGATGAAGAACAAGATCTGGCACAAAACAGATCACTGTGGGGGTCCTGGGTCTGAGGGACCTGGTAAGGAGAGCAGGGGCGTCCACCTTGGAATGGTTAAACAGTAGCTGGCTCTGTGTCCCCCAGACAGCCAGATGGGAGATTTCAGCCACACAGATCTGGAGCAGAAAGTAGACTTCCTGTGACAGCCCTGCATAGCACAGCCTTGCTCCAGTGCCGCCTCCTGAGGCTCAAGGGCTCAATCACACCCCAGGAAAATCACTTAAAAAATTGCTTTAAGCCCTGGCTGGTGTGGCTCAGTGGATTGAGTGCCGGTCTGCAAACCGAAGGGTTGCTGGCTCGATTGCCAGTCAGGGCACATGACTGGGTTGCAGGCAAGGTGGCCAGTATGGGGCACATGAGAGGCAACCATGCATTGATGTTTCTCTCCCACTCTTTCTCCTTCCCTTCCCCTCTCTCGAAAAATAAATACATCATTTTTTTAAAAAGTTGCTTTAACCCCAACCTTGCTCTCCTACCCACATAACACCGAGCTGCTACCTGGTGCCTGGCCCTGCCGTGCTCCCTCCTTGCACCCTCCCCTCATCCAGCCCTGGCCTGCCTCACTCCCATTCTTGTTCTTACCCTAGACTCACTCTGACCCCCTAGTATGGTAACTCTGACCATACTCCATATCTCAGAATTTATCCTGCACCCTGAACCTCCCAGCAGGCACAGCCCCTGCCCTGCTCCTGTCTCCTCTGACTTCAGGCTTGTCTCCACCCCACACCCCAGGTGCCCAGCCCCTATCCTTTCTCACCGTTCTTCACCCATAATTAAGGGAACCCCACAGCTAGTGACACCAAATGTCAAGTCAGAGAGAGCGCCCTGTGGACCCCGCCCAGACGGAAGCAGAGCTGAGCTAGAGCTGCTCCCAGTCTCTGCCAGCAGAGGGCGCAGCAGCCCCACCAGGCCTGGCTGCAGAGGCCGCTGGCTGCTCCACGTGGGTGGAAGCTAGTGGTGAGCCGGCTTTGAAGTCCACGCACAGTTCAGGCGGTATGGGAGATGACATTAGCTAGACGGTGCATGGAGAAACATTTTTTTAAATGTGAATCGTTTCTCGGATATACTTGCTCAGAATGACTACAGTGGGATGCTTTAAAGGTCTAATTTAAGGACAACTATTAAGCACCTACAAGCCCAGAAGGAACACAGGTACAGCAAAACTTGTGACTGTGAGAGTAGGTGAGTGACTTAACTTTGGGAAACCCTGGGTTACCGTTGGAATTAGGGTGAGAATTATGGGTGAGGGTTAGAGCAAAGGTGAGGGCCCAGGCTAGAACTGGGGTATAAGGATGGTGTGGGGTTAGGAGTTGGGGAGGGGCCTAAAGGTAGAGTTTGGGGTTTCATCAAATTTAGGGTCATATTTGGTGATTAAGGTTAGAGATGGCGTTAGGAATTTAATTAGGAATAGGATTAGAGTCATTTGGGGGGCCACTTTTGGGATGTTTGTCATTTTATCAACTGAAAAGTCCATGAACCTGTAGATAGATGGGCAGGAGTTTCTGAGGAAGACTCCCTAACATGGCACCCCAAGGACGGTGCCCCCCTCCCCAGCATCCTCCTCTAGAAGCAGCCAGCAGGTGTTCTGCCTGACCTCACTGAAGAGGGAGGGGCAAAATACAGAAGTGACAGACTCTAGCAGAGGTAACCCACCTTTTGGTGCCTCTGGGCCACACTGGAAGAAGAGTTGTCTCAGGTCAGGCATTAAATACACAAACACTAAGGAAAACTGATGCACAAAAAAAAAATTTTAAGTAAATTTACGATTTTGTGTTGGGCTGCATTCATAGCCACCCTGGGCCGCGTGTGGCCCACGGGCAGCATGTCGGACACCCCTGCTAGGGCATGGAGGTGACTCATGCCCTCAGCTAACTTGAGTAAAAGATAATGAGGAACCAGACACTAGGTGTTTTCTCATTTAGCACAGGTAACCTCATGCTGTCTCCCCATGACCCTGTGTGGTTACATGCTCCTCCTCATGTTACAGATGAATACAGGGTGGGATCTGCCGCATAAAGAGCCTGTGTCTGGACTGGAGTCGTCTGGGGCCCATGCTGCCGGGTGCATTGCTCTGTGTTGGGGGAGCTGGTTTTTTGCTCTCTCCTTTCTGTGCCCTCCTGGTCTGCTGTTCTCGTAAGATGCAAAATTCAGGCCCCCAAAATCTCACACCCCATCCTTCTGGTCCCACCACTTAACTTTAATTCTAATGTTTTTTCTTTTAGATTGCTTCTCAAACCTTTTTGTTTCCCACTATTGCCTCCATAATTAGCCTTTTAGGACGTTTTCTCCTAGTCATGACTCCCTGCAATAAAATTTAAATACCATAGATAATATACTACAGATTCTTGAGCATTGTCTACACACAAGATCATGTCACCTGCAAATACAGAACATTTAACTTCTTTCTTACACAGATGTACTGTTCATGTACTCTGGTCCTCTGGAGGGTCAGAAACCACTGGAACGTCCAAGATTGTCAGTAGGTCCTCCTGAACCAGTTTTTGCTCTCCATGGTGTAATATTGCCCCTGTTGAAAATGTATGATTTCGGGGAAGGCCCTATCCCCAGTTACAATGCAAGTCAGACGTGTTGCAGGTACTAACCCTTCCATGTGGCTCAGCTCATAGGAGGGGAGGAGATGGGATCAGGCTGCAGGGAGGTGGAAGGGAACATGGGCAGAGGTCTCTGAAGACATGCTTCCCTATAGTTAGCGGCCTTGGTCCTAGACTGAGCCTGGTGGTAGAGCCTGGGGTTGGTGGAGGGAGGGGGCAGTGCCATTGTTATTTTTGGGTCTGAATCTAGGTGTCAGCTCCAGATCCTTTGGACTTGAATAAAGGACATGTCTGTGATGACTCTATTGTGAGAAGGGTCTAGAATTCTAACTGACTCCACACCTCAACAAAACAAAACAAAGCAAGGTTTGGAAGTCTCTGCTCACCCTTACAAAATGCATTTGCTGACAAGTGAGGGGAAAATTCCTTCATTTTTGGTTCAAGGAACTTTCTTAAACTCAGCACAGAGGAATTCTCTAAAAAGGCCACCTGCCTGGACTATGCTAAAATCAGTCTGCAAATATAAACATCCCAAACTTGATAGCCAAGCAGATTGCAAAAGCTAAGCACAGATATTTTCCACAAAGCTAGCCAGGCCAACAAGTGTGATAGAATGTATTGGGAAATTTAGTGTCGCTTGTCTGATTGTCTTAAGCTATGTGTTGCCCCGGCCGGCGTGGCTCAGTGGATGCAGGCTGGCCTGCAAACAGAAAGGTTGCTGGTTCCACTCCCGGTCAGCGCACATGCCTGGGTTGCAGGCCAGGTCCCCAGATTTTAGCATAGCACGAGAGGCAACTGATCAATGTTTCTCTTTCACATTGATGTTTCTCTTTCACATTGATGTTTCTCTCCGTCTCCTTCTCGCTCCCTTCCCGTCTCTCTAAAAATAAATAAATAAATAAAATCTTAAAAAATAAAATTTGTTGCCCAAATTTTTTGCCCAGACAGAGGGCAGAATTTACCCATGGGATGACTCTCCTTCTGGAATTCCACAGCCATAAAGCCCCTGGCTCACACCATGGTGGACCGATCCTGTAATAAATCCGACTGACCAAGGAGGAAGTATCTACATGGTGCCCTTATGTCTGCTTGGGAGTGGGGAAGGGTGCCATGCGGTAGTTAGAACATGGGCTTTGTAGGGCACCTGGTTCAAATGCCAGCTCTGCTGTGTGACCTTAGATAAACTGCTTAGCCTTTCTGGTCTCATATGCAAACTGGGGGTGAAAATACATATTTCGAAAATTGTGAGGATTAAATGAGAAAACATATAAAACGCTAAACTTTGTGAATTGGTAATGCTCAATTTAAAAAAAAAACTATATATCCAGCACCCCAGAGGAGAAGGCATTGTGCCGAACCCTCTCCTTTCCCCTTTCCTTTCGCCCCCTTCCCATTCCTTCTTCACTTCTCTCCCTCCCCTCTCTCTCCTGCTTCTGGTGCATTTAGGGTTTGGGCGACTGTCCCCAACTACTTCTCCCAGCACTTCTATTCCCATCTCTCTAAGCCTCCTGGACTATCTTCTCTGCCCCGATAAGGTCACCCTGCAGGCTGGGAGGATTTATCGCACTTCCTCCCTCAACCCCCTTCCTGGCTAGCCATCTGCAGGAAGGTCATTTTCTTTCAGCACCGACAGAGATGTGGGTTGGACAGAGGAGATCCTGGGAGAAGCAAATAAATACATCAAGTTTCCAGCTGGGTCTGGAGATAAGGGCTCAGGGAGAGGAGGCTGAGGCGCTCACAGGCACCGCGCAGGTCCACCCTTCCTGGCCCTTTCGTACTGGCTTTCTTGGAAAATCTATTTGGGGCACCTCAAATGTTGCAGAGAGCTATGCCTGGGGTTTGTCCCCCCTGGGAGGTCACTGCCTGAAGGACCCTTCCTCATTTTGGATTTGGTAGGGACAGGCCTGAGGAGCAAAAATGTGACAGATCTGTTCCAGCTGAGGCAGGGGGGTGGGCTGGGGGAACATTTAGTCCCACAGCACAGAAGGGGAAACTGAGGCCAAGAAAGGAGAGAGACACTTCCAAAGTCTCACAGAAAGGCAGGTACAACCCCTTGACCCTGATGTCCTGCTCCAGGGCCCCTTAACACTGAATCGTGCCTGGCTGTCCCCAAGAAGTGACTGTCAGAACTGGCCTTGCCTGGATGCAGAATTAGAGGCACCTCTGAAATGTGCCACCTCAGGGAAGGCCCTACGGCCTCCAGATCTCTGCTCCGACTGGCTGCCTGGCTGGAGGGGCTGTCTCTGTGGGGCCTCCCTGCTGGGGCTGGCATGCCATTACTAGAGCAGCTCCAATGCAGGCACAGACTTGGTCTTGGGGGGTTCAAGGGGTACGACAGACTTGAACTAGACCACCTGCCCATCCAGAAACAGCCATCAAAGAGGCCTCATTAGAGAGTCTTAAGGGCCTTCTAACCAGCAAGATCAGTGATGGCCACTGAGATTGGCCTGTCTTGGACCAGAGAAGCTGCACCCCGGGGGCATTCCACACTCCCGCCTGCTCTATGACCTCCTCCTTGGCCTCAGTCTTCCCTCCAATAAAGTGAAGGAGTAGGGATAGAGGACCTCCAGGCCCCAAGCTCTGATGCTCTGTGACTCTGGACTGCGCCCTTTCCATTGAGATGAGTGCAGTTTGTCTTTGCAGCTGTGGCCCTAGGTGACATGTTGGAGCAGATGGAGCCTGTCCTGGGATGCTAGCCTTCCAGAAGCTCCAAGGTTCCCACACGGGAGACAGGAGCCTGTGGGCTCTCTAAGGGCAGAGATGTTATCTGCCTGGCTCGCAGCTGCACCTGTGCCATTGCAGCCCTGGCACCATGGGGAAACTCAATCATCGATACCGTTTGTGAAATGAGTGGCACAGCAGACCGGTTTCTGCACGCCTATCCCTTGGCTTCTGTGTGCTTTGCTTCTGACAACTCACACCTGCAACTTTCTTTGGAGCCTGCCCTTGCGCTAATGGAGCTGACTGCCTGCAGGCACAGAGAAGGAAGTGCCTGGAAGTTTGTGTCCCCAGAGTAGCCCCTGGCCAATGTCTGCATGCTGCCCATTCACTGAGGCCATTTTCTTGCCTAAATCAGGACAAATTCTGAGGTGTGACTTCTGTACGGAGCTCCCTGGGACAAGCCAGGCAGAGACTTCCTGACCTTGTACCTGGCCCTGAATGAGCCTCAGAATACGTGTTTACTGTGGCCCCTCTTCATATCCTCTGATGGCACCAGGCACAGACAACTGAAGGCAGGAAGCAGCGGCCAGAACTACAAGAAGAGTCACGTTTCCCTTCGGCGTGCCCCCACCAGCAGATGCAACCTTTCTTCCTGGTTCCACTCACCTATTCGGTGATCAGAGTTTATCTCTAATGACGTCACCTCCTCCACCCCCTGAATCCTGCTACATGAAGGGCCTTCGGGAAGTGATTTGTAGCAAGAGCACGACTCCTGCCCATGGAACAATGAGCAGCAGTTTTAGGGAGAGGGCTAACTCCTGGGCCCGGTGTGCTGATGACCTCAAGAGATGAAGCAGGTACAGTGTGATGGGACGGAAAACAAGGAAACTGCCCATGGGCATGAGGAGTAGGCCAGCAACAGTCCTCACATCCTTCTGCACGAAGCCCAGGTGGAGGCTCCCTAGAAGCACCAACTCATCCTCAAACTGGGTTCTCCTAAAGCCACAGCACCCAAGGACCAGGGTCTCAGAGAACAGCAGCACTGGAAGGGCTGGAACATCTAACAGATTCTCCTTCTTTTGCATGGGTGGAGACTTAGAAGGAGTTGCTGAAGATCACACAGCGAGTCTGTGAAGCCGTCAGTCTTATGCTGCCTCCCCACTAGTTGTAAGACCAGGGTAGAATTCTTCCTTCTGTTTTCCATCTCAACAACAAAGTGGGTCTCTTTGCGGCCATGGAAGCAGGTGACATGTTCAGAATGTGAAGTCATGTAGGAACACCTTTGAATTCATAAACATCTCCTGTTCTTAAATAACCAACTGAAAACTAAAGCTTTCACTGCTCTGAAAATAGCTCTGGATCCCAGCACAGACATTTCCAAGAACACATTTTTATCCTTTCAAGAATTTTGTGAAAGCAGACAGTCCTCTAGTTTGTATGTATGCCTATCCAAGAAAGCGCTCTGATCCTGCTCATACACTCAGCCTGGCCCTGTTCACATACTGAGCCCCAGTCCTGCTCACACTCTGAGCCCTGATCCTGGTCACACGCTGTGGACATAGACTGGTCTAATGTCCAGATAAGGCATTGTCTAATATGGCTCGCTGTAACTATGGCCAGTCTCATTTCAATTCATTTTAACATAACATTAGATTACTCTGATCATGCAATTTGCCAACGCACGTGTTTAAAGGAGAGTTCTTGCTTGTACTGTATCTTGGGATCAACTCCTCAGCATCCGTTTCAGGGCTAGATAGTCATTACTCTAAGCAATTTATTCCGTCCCCTCTGCCAGTGACTGGCTCAGAGATGGGGAACCCTAAGCCCGTATGTGTTGATAAGACCTAAGGAGAGGCTGTGGCTTCTGGAAAGAATCCAGTCTCTCTATCCACTAGTCTGTTACCAATACGCATGTGACCCCACCTGCTGCTGAGTCCCCCAGTGGCACCAAGGAACACAAGTCTCAGGCTGCAACCTTGCTGAGGGTGGCAGCGGAGAGAGACAGAGAGAACCTGGGCCTGCTGATGTCATTCAGTCAACCAGCCCGGAAGCCAGCCCTGCTTCCCGCTTGTGAGGTCACACTTAACTGCTCAAAACACTTTGAGACGGGAGTTCTGTTATCTGCAGATGAAGCATCTGAAGTGATTCCTTGCCCTCCCTCCCCTGCCTCGCCCTGCTGCGGAGGGACTGCCCTCCGGGGAGAGCTGCCTTGCCTGCACTGAGTAGGACAGCCACGCGGGTTGCCCCTCCCAGGCAGGAGTGCTGCCTGTGACAGACAGGGCGCTCCCCACCTTTCGTGAGACAAGCGCAGGCCCGGACAATTACCCGAAACGCCACTGAAAGAGCTGTGTCATTAATTGCGATGGCAATAAAGGGCCTTGCCAGCACGTTAAGAGAACCCCATGAAAGCACTAGGAGGAAGGCCACAGACTGGGTCCCAGGTTATTAATAATGTCAAGCTTCATTTGAATCATTCAGGAAATTCCTCTCAGTTGCCTCCAGCAAACTGCCACAGGTTGTTACTTTCCTCTGAATCAACAGTCTTCCCATATGTAAATGTGGATTTTTTGTTTTTCCCCTAGAAAATAATTAAAATCACAGAGACCAATAAATACTTAAACAGATTGTGGTTTTAATTAAAAACCTTCCACCAAAGCTGTAGCTGCAAGCCTGTCTTTGGAAACTGGCACACTAGCGACAGCCACAGCACCAACTGGTAAATATCTCAGACTAGAAATCTTTACAAATACTAATAGTAACCCTAATCACTACCTGTGCCATGGCGTGTGTCGGGGGGCGGGCGTTGCTGGTGAAGAGAGACATTTGAGGGCAGGGCCAAGGTCCTTCCCCTGTACAGGAGGCAAGACAGAAGTATGTAAGGGCATGTGCCCCAGAAAATCTCATCCTACCTGGACCCAACTCTGCAAGGCAATAATGATGGCTAATTCTGCTATTGTTGAAAAAATAATAGCTCATTTCTAAGCACTAACTAAGTGCTAGGTACTAGGAGCGTTGCATGCATTGACTCATTTATTTCTCACAGCAACCCAATAAAATTCTTATTCTTATATACACCCTTTTTTCCTAAGGCACAGAGAGATTAAGTAACTTGGCCAAGGTCACACAGCTAGTACATGGTGAAGCCTGATGCAACAACATTTACCCCTAGCCACTGTAGAGCATGTATGAGGAAAAGGAGAGATAAAAGGTAGGAGGGGGGTTATAAAGAGAGGAGGGTGTTTTCCAGAGGAGTGGGCTTTCTACTGGAAGTTGGAAAAGGAAAGCAGCTTTTGAAAATGTTGAGAACACTGTGTGAATGTGTGTTGGGGGCAGGGCTACAGAAGCTGAAAGGTGGGAAGCATTCAGTGTTTAGGTGATTCTGGTTGTAGGGCAGCTGTGGGGAGGGTCCCCTGAGCAGGCTGCCATGCTGGGCATATTTGATGCCCTCCTGGGCCCTGGCTCTCCTGCTTCCAGATCTCCTCCCACATCCATTAAATCATCCATGTGCCATGTTAAATACAACATGTGTACAACTCTCAATGCAGTGGTTGCAACTGAACCTCACCCAAACATCCTTTACTTTCAAGTGCATCTTACTCTTCCTCATTAAGAGCCAAAAAGACTTTTTTTTTTCCAGATCTCGGACATTTTATAGGTCCCTGACAAAGTCGTGAGACTTAAGGACTGTCTTCTAGGGCTTCAAACGGGGCTCGAAGAGAAAGGGCTCAGCCATAGGGGAGGATTGGGAAAGTATACAGGAAAGCTCTGTCCCAGGAGGAGTAAGCTCATTGGTTCGTGCCAGGGACTACTCCTTCATCAAGCATTCAGACGGTGCTGCATATTGTACTCTGGGCGCTGGAAACAGTAGGGTCACAGCGGGGGCTGTACCTGTGTTAGGCAGGTAAGGAGACTGTAGATTCCTGGGACTTACGCTAGGTGGACATAGGAAGGAAAGCTTTGGTGCCTTCGTTAGGAGTCCCCCACTTCAGAACATTACCCCACTGAGTCTGCAGAGCGGGGCGGGTTGGGGGAGTGGAGCTGCAGCAGGCCTTGGCGCAGGGTTCCATCTGCAGCCTTCTCCCCGTCCCCACCCCCAGCCCCGGGCCCCAGCGCCCTGCAGGCGGTGTCCAGCAGGGGGCGGGCGTGAACAGACCTTGGAGGGACACCTTGAGATTTACTGGGTTTCGACCCGCCCCACCCTTCAGACCGTCGGGGTCCGCAACGTCTACGTTAGAGGTCGTTCTGAAAAACAAACAAACAAACAAAACAGCCCGGATCTCCAGCCCTGGGCCTCTGGGTCTGTCTAGGGTCCAAACCCCATCCTGGTCAAAAAGCCTTAGCCTGGATTCTACAGATTCCTATCTGATCCCCATCCCCCGGCCCCGCGCTGATGGCTAGGAACCTGATCTCCTTCCTCTCCCCACACCTACTTCCACCCACCTGATTAGGGGCCTGTTTCTTTAACGATCAAAGACGTGGGCGGCGGTGGGGGTGGTATCTTAGCTCCCGTTTCCCCAGCCCATCAGTAACTGTACCATTATTAACATTATAGTCATTAGACTGCTCCTGCGCGCCTGGCGGCGCAAGACAAGCGCTCAATCTTCCAGCTGAGCTCGGAGGCTGAACCCGGAGTCTTGCTTCCTACCCCAGTTCTCGGCGGACCTTGCCAGGGGCGACTCGGGCTTTAGGCTGCCGGGGCAGGCACTGGGCTCTCCAGGGCCGAAGGCTGGGGTAAGGGTTGTCTTTCCCCAGGGCACGCTCAGGGAACAAAAGCGCTTTCTGTACAGTGGGCGGGAACCACAGGGCCCCCGCGGGAACCCGCGCCCTCGCTGGGTGGTCAACTCTTCCTTAGGCGCGGTCCTGACGCTTGTCTCCTTGCTGAATTTCTCTGGCTTCTGCAGCCCCCGCAGGAAACCAAAGGAAAGGGTTCTTTATCGGTCGGCGAGTCCCGGAGGTTCCTGGGACGCTGGCTGGACGGGTCCCTGCGATCCAGGGAAACCCTCAGCGGAGAGTGAACGAAACCATTCTGACTTCCACTTCCCAGCCTCTGTCTTACAGTCCCTCAACCCTTCCAAGTTGTCCCCAGCTCGCTCGCCCGCCTCTCCGTCCGCCTCCTGGGGCGGGGAGGGTTGGCGGGGAGGATAAGAGAGGTGGAAACTGGGTGGAGGGTCCAAAAGCGTGCGGGTCCACAAGCCGTGCGCCTGCACGCCGGAACCCCAATCCCTACCTCCGCACCAGGCACCCCGCCCCCGCCCGGGGAAGGCTCCAGCACTCTCCATTTGGACCCAACTCTCCATTTTCGATGCTGGGCCTCTTCCTATTCCAGACCCCTTTTCCCCGGCCCAGGCTTTCTGAACCGCCTCCTCAAGTTTCCCAAGACACGGACAACACTGCCAGGAAGACCCTCTTACTCCGCAGACAAAGAGGCTCTGCAGGTCTGCCGACGGTGCCACACCCCTACCCAGCCAGGCCCAAACAGCAGGGACTCACTTCCGAACTGGGGTCCCGCATCCCCGTCCCACCACAGGGCCAAGATGCTCTCGCCCCTCCACCGTCCTCCCTCTGGGTCGGCTGAGGGGATTACAGTAGCAGGTGGAATGAAGTTCTGGGTTCTGAATTCTAGGCTGAGAGAGAAGCGTTGGTCCCAGCCCGCTTGGCCTCCCGTAGCGGCGGTAGGAGGTGGAGAGAGGGAGGGACGTGGAGCTTGCATGCGCCAGTCTGTTCATATTTAATTTACAAAGGATCCTCCGAACCAGGGTCGCATGATCCCTGTAGATGCAGCACTTCTCTCCTGTCTCTCTTCCCCCACCTCCCTGGCTCATTAAAATGCTCCACATTTAAATCCAGAGACTGAGCTTCTCAGAGGGTCCTAACCCGTGCCACCGACCCACCGCCAGAGAACCCCCACGGCCTGGGTAGAGGACTGTGGGTGGGTGGGACTAGGGCTACCCGAAAGGACCAGGGAACGCGAAGGCTTTGCGTGTGTCCGGAACCCTGTACCCATTTCCTGATAATGGCCAGCAACTCTGTCTCCGGGCTGCAGGCTGTGCAGAGGTACAGGAATCAGGTTCTAGCCAAATGCCTGACATCCCCGTGCCTCAACCTCCTTGTCGCTAAAAGAAATGTAGGGGTTTCGCCAGAGACAAGGAGCGAGAGTCGGAAACAGCGAGTACTGGAATATATTGAGGTTGGCTGTTGTGTGAACATGTGAGAGACTGGGGAGGTGACAAGCGGCGCAGACTGTGGGAACCGTGAGTAAGACTGGGAGTGTGTTTGCTTGTGAGGCTGTGAAGATATGAGAGGGGGAGAGGTGCTCGAGCCTTAAGTTCTCAGCGCACAGAGCTCAAGAAGAGCAGACATTTTATAACCATCCCTTTTGGCACCGATGCCCCATTCGCCTCTAGCTGTCAAGGCCTGAGGGCAAGGCGCCGGGTGCGCTCAGGCAGGCTTACTGCGAGCCAAGCCTGACACCCACGCGCCCCGCCCGGCTCCTCCCGGCGGTGCGCACAAGCCAGCGAGTTGGGCCGTGGGCTTTAGCGCTAGTTTGACCACAAAAGACCAGACGTAAAGAGTCGGACTTAAAAGGCTGGGCAGGGTCAGCGGTGGGCTGGGGAGGGAGCATCACTTCCCCGCACGCCCTGCAGGATCCTGTGTTCTTGTGTTAGGATTGGACAGGCGTGGGGCGGGGGTGATAGAGAGAGACCTGGGCAGGTGTCTGCCCGGATTCAGGCAAAAATGGTAGGGAGGGTGAGGTGCTCTGCTAACACTATAAATTATGCATCGTGTTGAACGTGGCTTGCGGAGGAGGCGACTAGCGGGGGAAGGGGGGTGGGGGGTACGGGAAGGCAGGGTCCTCGCGAGCCCGACTGCGCGCCACTCAGCCCGTCCCACTCGAGGTCTGTCTGCTCCACTAAATGCATTTGCAAAAAGAGTTTAAACACAAAACACGGTCCCCCTTTATTTGTGCGCCTTACCTTCCCCCAAATTCCTCGAGGATGGTTTGTCTCACGTGTTGCGGGGCGTAAAAGCAGCTCTCATTCAATTAGCAGCGAAGCTCACGGGGCCTGGCAGACCCACTCTAAGGGTGAGTACGGGCTAATGTGTGTGCGTGCGGGAGGCAGAGAGTGGTGAGTGTCCTGGGTGAAGGTGTGCCTTTGAAAATGTGCGTGAACGGTAGTGAGAACTCAACACATCGACAAGATTACATGATGCTGGATAATTCTATCGTGTGAAGGTCAACTGTGTGGAAAGAGTGAGGGTCTGTGCTAATGTGTTTGAACGAGTGGTGGGGGCGATGTGATAAGGAATAGCGGCAATGTCTGCAGATGTGTAAATGTGGGGGGGACATAGGTTATGGGGTTTGGTGAACTGGCAAAAGCCCAGCCGAGGGCGGTGGGCACGGGGGCCAAAATGTATCTCAGCGAGGGGTAGAGCCTCTATGGCGTTAACAAATGTAGACGATGCGGGAGATGGGAGAGGCTCTGCGCGTCCCTGCCGAACCGGGAGCGCGCGCAGAATCTTGTCAATCTACAACCAGACAGAGGTGGGGGGAACAGACACGAAAGGAAAAACTGAAGTGGGACCTCAGGGCCAAAGGAGACCCCAGACTTACCCGTCCCTTTCCCCGTCTTCCCCGCAGTCGCAGCAACAGATGTGGGAAGCGCCCTTGGGCTGTCGTCCTGGCTCCGAGACATCAAGTCTGGAGAAAGGGTTGAAGCCCGAGGCAGCACACAGGGAGTGAAAGAGCTGCGGGGTAAGCCTCTGGACCACCCCACAACCTCGATCCCACCCAGGGATAGACCCCACCCAGGGTGCTGGACCCCTTGAGATTGGGGAGAGGGATAAGCAGGAGCTCTCCCCCGGAGCAAAGGTGGAATGGGGAACAAGGGTTTCCAAAAACCAGGGTAAGATTTTTTTAAACCTCAGGAACTCTGCCGAACCTGCCCGGAGCCCTGTGTGTGTTTGTGTGGCTGGGAGAAGGGTCCCTGGGGCATTTTAAGAGCTTCAGAAAAGGGGCAAAACCTTGAACCTTCTACTGCCCTAGCTAGTGACAGCCCCCATGAGCCATGGGCTAGGGACCCCTCTGCTTCCTTGGGAGCCTCTCTGTGGTAAGGGGAGGGAACTTAGTGACATTCCTTCCATGCTCCTGGTCCATGCGTGAGGGAAGACCGCCTTTCTCAGGAGGAAGGCTGGCCGAGCAGCCCTGCTTCTTTCCTGGAGGGAGCTGCCCGCGGCTTAGGTCCGCGCCGCCGAGGGGTCTGCGAGTAGTCTTTCGCGGGGCCCATGGCTCTTGCCTCCCGCTGCAAGTTCTCTGCATCGCTGATACGCTGGGATTTTAGTCTCAGTGGAGAGCTGTGTGCACGTGTCAGTGAGGGCTTGTGTCCCTGTGGTGTGGGTCGTTTCGCGTGAGGACTTGTGTCCTTGTGTCTGTCAGTTCCCACAATGAATAGGAAAGCGCTTTGCGCTGCTGTGGAAACACTGTACAAATGCTGGGTTCAGCTGAGAGAACAATGAAGTCTCCAGGGTATATTGTGTCTGTTTCTGGGTGCCTTTATGTTTGTGTGTCTACAAAATGTGTTGTGAACCTCAAAACCCCTGCAGAAGTTGCCGGTTTGATGGCGGTGCCTGGGCGTGTGCTTGTATTGTTGTTCTCCTGCATGGGCGTGTGTGCCAGCGCTATATGTGGGACAAAGAGTTCGAGGGAGGACATCAGTTACAGACAAAAGTACCCTTTCTGTGTACCCCTTTCAAGGGATTAACCAAAGGCTTAGAAATACAGACGGGTCAGTGCAGAGCCCAAGGCAGACCGGCAATCTGCCAGCGGAGCCTGTGCAGCGCGGCCAGCGCCCAGGTAGGGGGGAGGGGCGTGGATAGGAAAAAAAAAGAGCAAGGTGGAAGGCCTCTAGAAAAGGAAGTCAGATTTCGGAGAGGGAGCATACATTGAGTCCGGGGACTTTTACTGAGCTACACCCATGCCCAAGAGAGGCGTTTAGGCATAGAGGAGGTTACCGGAGCCATGGGGCCTACTGTAGACTGGTTTTCGGAGGCAGAGCTTGATAAGACAAGGAAGCTGGGTCTCGGTGAATCACCTTCTCCCCTCTTTCCCAGGTTTCACCTGCAGGATCCGCAATGGTGTCCTTGCAAGTAGTGTGGCTGACCTGGGCGCTGCTAGGAGTGGTGGGAGCGTGCCCAGAGCCGTGTGCCTGCGTGGACAAGTACGCACACCAGTTCGCCGACTGCGCCTACAAGGAGCTTCGCGAGGTGCCGGAAGGACTGCCAGCTAACGTGACCACCCTTAGTCTGTCGGCCAACAAGATCACCGTGCTGCGGCGCGGGGCCTTCGCCAACGTCACCCAGGTCACGTCGCTGTGGTTGGCGCACAACGAGGTTCGAACCGTGGAGCGCGGGGCGCTGGCTGTGCTGAGCCAGCTCAAGAACCTTGACCTGAGCCACAACCTCATATCCAGCTTCCCGTGGAGCGACCTGCGTAACCTCAGCGCGCTACAGCTGCTCAAAATGAACCACAACCACTTGGAATCGCTTCCCCGGGACGCACTCGGTGCGCTACCCGACTTGCGCTCCCTGCGCATCAACAACAACCGGCTGCGTACACTGGCTCCCGGCACCTTCGACGCGCTGAGCGCACTGTCGCATCTGCAACTTTATCACAACCCCTTCCATTGCGGTTGCAGCCTCCTGTGGCTGCAGGCCTGGGCCGAGAGCACACGAGTCTCGCTACCTGAGATTGACTCCATTGCGTGCGCCACACCACCCTCACTGCAGGGGGTTCCGGTGCACCGCTTGCCCGCTCTGTCCTGTGCACCACCCAGTGTGCATCTGAGTGCCGAGCCGCCGATTGAGGCTCCTGGCAGCTCCCTGCGCGCCGGCATGGCGCTCATGCTACACTGTGTCGCGGAAGGACACCCCATGCCCCGCCTGCAATGGCAACTTCAGATACCGGGTGGCACCGTAGTCTTAGAGCCGCCGGTCTTGAGCGGGGAGAACTACGGGGACGGGATGGAACAATGGGACGGGGAAGGAGACGGGGAAGGGCCGGCGCAGACGGAGGCCCCAACCCCGTCTCCGGCACCCGCTTGGCCCGCGCCCCCAGCTGCCCCACGCTTCCTGGCACTCACAAATGGCTCCTTGTTGGTGCCCCTTCTGAGTGCCAAAGAGGCAGGCGTCTACACGTGCCGTGCCCACAACGAGCTGGGTGCCAACTCCACGTCAGTACGCGTGGTGGTGGCAGCTGCCGGGCCCTCAAAGCACGCTCCTAGCGCAGGGGGAGACCAGGATGTGCAGGTTCCGACCTCTGAACGTAAGTCCACAACCAAAGGCCGGGTCAACAGCGTTCTGCCCTCCAAGCCCGATGGCAAAATCAAAGGCCAAGGGCCAGCCCGCGGTAGCATCCTTGGAGAGATGGAGGCGAGGTCAGAGGAGGCTGGAGAGGGGGAGGAGGCGGAAGACCAAACCTCTGCAGACCCGGTGGAGGAGCAGCGTTGTGGCCATGGGGACCCCTCGAGGTACGTGTCCAATCACGCATTCAACCAGAGTGCCGACCTCAAGCCGCACGTCTTTGAGCTGGGCGTCATCGCGCTGGACGTGGCGGAGCGAGAGGCGCGGGTGCAGCTGACGCCGCTGGCGGCGCGGTGGGGCCCAGGGAGTGGCGAGGCTGGAGGAGTCGGGCTGCCTGAGCAGCGGCCCCTGCGGCGTCTCTATCTGTGCCCAGCGGGAGGCGGCGCGGCAATTCAGTGGTCGCGAGTGGAAGAAGGCGTCAACGCCTACTGGTTCCGTGGTCTGAGGCCTGGCACCAACTACTCTGTGTGCCTGGCGCAGGCAGGCGAGGCCTGTCATGTGCAAGTGGTGTTCGCCACCAAGAAGGAGTTGCCCTCTCTGCTGGTTATCGTGGCGGTGAGCGTGTTCCTTTTGGTACTGGCCACCGTGCCCTTGCTGGGCGCCGCCTGCTGCCACCTGCTGGCTAAACACCCGGGGAAGCCCTACCGTCTGATCCTGCGACCGCAGGCTCCCGACCCCATGGAGAAGCGCATCGCGGCGGACTTCGACCCGCGTGCCTCCTATCTCGAGTCCGAGAAAAGCTACCCAGCAGGCGGCGAAGCTGGCGGTGAGGAACCAGAGGAGGCCCCCGGGGAGGGCCCTGACGAAGACGCAGAGCAAGGGGACCCATGTGGGGAGCTGCACAGGGAGGAGAGCCTTGCGGCCTGCTCTCTAGTGGAGTCGCAGTCCAAGGCCAACCAAGAAGAGTTCGAGGCAGGCTCAGAGTACAGTGACCGGCTGCCCCTGGGTGCGGAGGCAGTCGACATTGCCCAGGAGATTAACGGCAACTACAGGCAGACAGCGGGCTAAAACCACCCGCCGCCCAGCCCGCCCAGCCTCATCCCCCACCTTGGGTGCCTGGGAACAGAAATCTGGGCCTGGCAGGATTTATGCCCCCCTCCACTTACTCTGCCCTCTTACTGCCCCAAAACTGTGACTCCTGGGGACTTATAGTGGGGAGTGGAACGATTTCACCAGTCCCCCCCACACCCCGCTACACCCACGATTGTTATTGTCCTTGTGGGCTGAATTCCCTGCGGCAAGCACAGTTTCCCGCTCCTCTCTCCCGGCATAACACACCACCGCTGACCGTGAGGCAAAAGCCACTCCTCTCCATTCCCACGCATTTATCTTCGAAATCTGCCCCGCAGCCCGCCCAACCGTGAGCCCTGGAGCCAGAGGAAATGGGAGAAGACGCTGGAAACATCTGGCGGTAACATCGTGGCTTGGGGTTTGTCCCGAGACCCCCAACAGACGTCCCTACAGTGGAGTGCTGTGAGGTTCTGCCTCCACCCGTACTCTGCCCTTTCCATGGTGCATGTTCTAGAAACCAGGGTTCTGTGATAACTCCCTAGTTTTTAGTTTTAAAGGCCCGTTGCGACTGAGAACCAAACCCTTATGCTCCCCCGCCCACCCCCACTACCCGACTGCGCTTCTGACCAGCTGGAGCCCAGCCGGGTGCCTGGGGCGCCTTTCAGCTCCGTGCTCGGATTTTCATATTCTCGTTGTTCTCAAAGACAGCGACACTCCGAGTCTGGTGCTAACACTCTTTTCCCAGCCTCTGGGAAAATTGTGTGTGTGTGTGTGTGTGTGTGTGTGTGTGTGTGTGTGTTCCGGGGGGCAAGGGACCGTTTTCTCCCGCTTTCTCTCTCCTTGTCCCGCTTTCTCACCTAACTTAAAGCGCCTCGGAACCTCGCACCCTTTTTCCATCAAGGGTGCGGGTTTGGTCCGGAGACAGTTTCGTTGTTGGTGAGCTGGGATTTCCAGAGATTGGTGCACTCGACAGCTTCGCTTCCACTGCTGCACGGGGCTCAGACCTCATCCCGAGAAGCTCCGGGGCCATAGGAAGAAACTGTGGTATCCCGGGCCGGGTTCCTCCAGAAGCCGTGCACACTACTTCGCACAAAGCCTGCGAGTGACCTGCAGCGGCATCCGGTTGGGGAAGGGCCCCTCGTTCCTCCTCACGTCTCCCCGCCCTGCTCCTTCTTCCGCGACAATAGTATTTGCCTGGCGTGTAGTCCTAGACGACCGTGCTCTGTAGGAGAAAAGTTTGTGTCCTGTAAAGTGTGACCTTAGAGTGTAGGGGGTGGGCGGGCAGGCAGGTGGGCGGGGAGGGAAGGAGGGAGGGAAGAGGAGGGTAGACCAGGGGGGGCGACTCTGGCTGGGGTCCTTTATTCGTTCTTGAAGGAAAATGTTGGGGTTGGGGTGGGTAGTTTCGAGAGTCTGGATCACCCGGTTCGCGAAACGCAGCACAAGTGCAGCCCGGGGTGGAGTAGTCCCCTGGGGCCGCGCCCTTTTCTAAAGGTGTGTTTATATGTACACAGTCAATAAAGCAATCGATTTGAACTGTGCTTGGTGACTCTTTGTCCGGGGACAGAAGGAGGAAGCCCGGGGGAGGAGTGCAGGAGGTAACAGAAGAAGCAAGGAGATCCGAGGCCCCTCTCGTTGAGATCCTTTGTGAGATCTCGTGTTTATTGAACTGTCCAGTGATTTTTACCAGGTGTTTACTCACCGCGCCTGCTCCCCGTGCCTCCAGCTCCGGGGTGGAGGCAAAACCACGTGGTAGAGAGAGGCTAGTAGCTAGGAGAGGGTGGGTCTCTGCAGACTGAACAGGAAAAACTCCAGTGTGCGTGCACAATTCTCCTTGGGTTGACCCTGTCTCTGTGATGAGATGTGGCTGTGTGTGTGTGCGCGTGCGTGCGTGCGTGCGTGCGCGTGTGTGTGTGTGTGTGTATTGCCTAGTTTCTGTGTCTCAACATCAGCCTCTTAGTTCTCTGAGAAGCCAATGGAGAGATTCACGGGGAGAGAACGCTGTGGCTTGCACAAAAGAAGTCACAAACAACAAACCACAGAGGAAGTGAATGATAGGAGGGTAGAAAAGGGGCAACCTGGCAAGGTTGATTCCACAGAACAACTTGGTACGTTTAAACCCAGGAGCTTAGTGTTTGTGCGCCAGTGTTGGGGGGTGGGGCAGTGCTCGGGGAATGGTGCATGGACAACGGGCAGGGCGTGTGAGGCAGCTGGATGGTCTAAGGTGGTTGCACATGTAGAATCCGGTTGGAAGCACACTGATTTAATATTCTCAAAACTGGGGCTCCTTGGGTGGGGAACAGGAGAGACGGAGGGACAGATCCACAGTGGATGTCATGCTGTGTGTCAGGATCCGCCTGAAGTGCTGTCTGTCGTTGGGCTGCCTGTGTGTTTCAGCTGAATCTTCCTGTAGGACAGGGAGCGTAGCCAGGAAGGGAGACAGAAGAAGAAAGGAATAGAAATGACGGGAACAGGTGAAGATTACACCTCTGCCCTCTCTGTGGGTGCGAGGTCTTCCCTGGCGTGGTGCCCAGGTCCAGACACCATCATGCTATCCTCTGTCTCCTGGCAGAGGTGGTGACTATAACACTTCCCAGGGCTGGAGCCCAGGTTCCCTTCCCAGACCAGCAAAGCTGTCTTAGGGAAAAATTCCCTTCTGAGAGTCACAGGCTGAGCCCTGCCACTGCAGCCCACCCACTGTCAGGGACACAGCTCAGAATTATAGCCTTTTAGAAAAAGAACTATTTTTTTGTACCTGAAAATGCTGCCTTTGAGCAGGGAACAGGGACTGGCCCAATTCCTGTGACTGGCTTAAAAATCTACCTACATAATTGCATTTGGGCGCAGGCCTGGCTGGATACCTAAAGTGCTTTTTTGACCCAACCCGGCCCTCTGGTCATGGGAAAGGAAGGAAAGGGGAAGAAGGGATCCTTCCTGTCCCCACTGCCCTAAGGATTGGAGACTCTCCTGGAGGCCTTCCCTCCCCCTAGGATCCGGAGTTTCCCCAGAGGAATGTGCAGAGTTACTGAGAGTTCCTGGGCCAAGCTTCTTAAGGATGAACACATGTTGTTCATCTAGGCCTCATGCTCCCTGAGCAACGCTAGGTCCAAAGGCTCTACCCAGGGGATAGGGATGGCTGCGGTCTGGAGGCGAAAGGCTGCCATGACACTCTGCTAACTGCCCACTGAGATACCAGCCTTCTTGGAACTCTCGCATTTCTGTCTGAACACAGACACATGCATTGAATGGTCCCCAGCCTCTGGCCTTTCTTGTCTCCCTTTAAATTTTGTTCTTTCATTTCCTTCCCCTCTCTCCTCTCTGGTCTCTTTTTTCCTTCTGCCTCTCCCTCTTTTCTTCCTCAAGAATCTCATAATATCCAAGGGTTGAAAGGGACCCTGAAGATTTGCTAATCCAACTACCCCTTTGAGGTTTAATTCTTTTTCTACAATGTCCCCATTAGGTGATTGTACTTATCCAGGGATGGGAGCTCACCATCACACCCTCCCCTCGAGGAACAAATTGTTGAGCAGTTTAAAGTGCATCCCTCCCTCAAGTATCCCTTATGCCCAACTCTGCCACTGGCATGTGCCCTGTTAGCATCTGTAGAGGTTTGGAGGTAAAATCCCCACGCCTATCCCTCACTCCAGGGCTCCAAAGCTTGTCACTCACTGACATTTTTATTTATTTATCTGTTTGTTTGTTTGTTTATTTATTTACTTATTTACTTATTTATTTATAGCATCTAGTGCTTCAGGTGCCGCGCTGGCTTAGCTCTCCCCAGTGCGATTTGCCAGAAAACCGATTTGGATGCCACATGGGAATGGAGTATAATGGGTTGAGGAGTGCGGGCGTGTGTTTGGTTGGGGGTCGGGGGCAACCTGGAAAATAGTCAGAGAATGCAATATGACAGCAGTAACCTAGGTACTTAGAGCAGTCTATCAGGAGCAGTAATTCTCTGAGTTACAGAAACCAGATGCCCTGCCTGGGATGTGGCCTCGAATCATTGGAAACCTGTCTGCCAAAAGGTGACTTGAAAGGAGTGCCCCCCACTCCAATGTTTCCTAAAAGATCAGCAGGAATGAGGACTATGGAAGATCATTTGAGAAAGTCCATTAACATAAAAAGAAAAAGGGAGATACTGCTTCTCTGAGGAAGAAGCAGCCGAGAGGGATCCTCTGCTTCCTAGTCCGGTGCCTGGAATGCAGCTGTCCACCCATAACATCCGAATAACAACCACCACTAAGCTGCTATCTCTAAAGATTACCTGAGCCAGTAAATGTCTGGACGGTTACTCCCTGGTGGTGATACTGTTCTTGATATTTCCTCCTGGATCTCAGGGCCATGCATTTTGGTAGGTAAAGGAAAGGTGGGTGGCATCTTGCTATGACTGCCTCACCTCAGATGTAACAGCAGAAGCTCAGTTAGGAGACACTTCGCAGGGAGAGGGAGACCTACTGCCTGCACAGCAAGAGGTACCATCTGCAGAGATAAAACCATGATTGCATGAGCACTGAGCAAGCGAACCTGGAGGGCCGTCTCCTTCCAGGGATGAGGTGTGTTCTTGGCTGAGAAAGCCAGGCCCAGGTACAGGGATCTAGGAAACGCCCCTGCAACAGACAAGTTGCCAAGTCAGGCTTAACAAATACCTTTACCTTCTGAGTCTCCAACATAAAGATGCTGACGAGAGCAATTCTGCTGGAAAGCTGGGGATGGAGCAAGCAGAGCCATTTCAGTTATAGTGTGTCAATTAATTGATTGTGTTTGCAACACACCCACCCACACATGTGTTCAATGACAAGATTTTGCCTTAGGACTTAATAGAGAATAACATTATATTGAAAATGAAAGATCTGCTGTGACTGGCATATAAAAGAGATTGAATTATAAAGTGTCTTGCCTTTAGTTCAAAATATGGCCAGTGTTCCTAATGAGACTTGATGTGGATTTTTTTAAAAAAGCCATCCACATATCCTATGGTGGGTAGAAAATAAAACCAACTTTGTGGGGTTAAATTAGTTAGAAGGACTGTATCATCCCTTGGTTGAATAAGTACTTTAGTTCATTTGAATTGTGCTAATTGTGTGTGCGTCATCTGGACATATGAATGTAAGTTTAATAATGAAGTTTAAGTCCACATGAAATAAGGAGAATAAAAATGTTTATATATTTTTTTATCAACTGTTTACTGTTTAAACATGTCCCCTTGTGTATTAGGAGTTAATCTGGTTTTTGCAAGGTAAATGCATTTTCTCTTAGCAACATTCTAGCAAACTGGTCCTTAAATTAAGTCTAAAGCCATTTGAGGCATCCAACCATTTGAGAGAAAAACTGCTACAGTTGCAGAGAACAGAGGAACTTCACAAGAATTGATCAGTGTCAAAATGGAGAAAGAATGGGAATGGAGAATTAATTATTAATGCTTTTTAATAAAAGTGGCTTTTGTTTAATAACATTTAATAAAATACATTTTTATTTTAAAAAGTAAAACAAAAATTTAGACTGGCTAAAATTGGTATCATCACCATATATTAATATAAATATTGATAATATCTATAGTAGCTAACATGTATCAAACTCTTAACCATATTCCAGGCATTCACTATGGAATTTATAAACATTATTATTAATTCTTATAATAATCCTATGAGGTGATAATATTATTATCCCAATTTACAGGCAAAGAAACCAAAAAGCAGAGAGCTGGTAGTTTGCTAAGGTCACACAACTGGTGATCTGCAGGGTTAAAGATTGTGCTTAGTTGTCTGACTCCAACACCAGAGCTCATAGCCACCAAGCCAGACCTCCTCCCAATACCTCTATAAATCTAAGGAAAAGATAATATATTTTACATATTGTTAAATTTACTAAGTATGGAGTTTGTCTAGAAAAAAAGGTTTCTCTTGCTATCTCTCTTATTTCTCAAAATAACATTTCCCCCCCGATTATAAAAGTTATGCATGTTAAAGGTTAATGGGTATAACCACTTGGAAACATCTTCAACAGTATACTAAAATTAAAGGTATTAAAATTAAAATTGCTTATGGTTCAGCAATTTTACTCTTGGGCTCATACCCAATAGAAATCAGTGCTTATGCCCATCGAAAGACCAACAAGTGTTTTGGTGGACACAAGCACAAGAATGTTTACAGAGGCTTTATTTGTAATAGCCCCAAATTAGAAATAACTCAAATATCCACCAAAAGTAGAATGGGGAAAAACGCCCACGGTATATTCATATCGAGGAATGCCATGCAACGAACAGTGACGTGAATGGCGTGATGCCAAGTGAAAAACGCAGATGCAGAAGACTGTGTAATGCATGGTTTCATTTATATGAAGTTCAAATAAAGGCCAAGCTAATTTTTGGTGAAAGAAATCAGAATGTTTTTGAAAGGTACTGGGATTGAGAGGGTGCTCCAAAGCAACTCTTGTCTCAGTCTTGGCAGTGGCTGTATGTGTGTGTATATACATACACAAATTCTTCAAGTTGTATACTTACGGCCGTGTGCTTGGCTGGATTTGTCACACCTCACTTTTAAAAAATTTTTAATTTTTAAATTACAGGAGACATAATGCTATATTAGTTTCAAGTGTACAACCCTGTGATTAGACATTTACGTAACTTACAAAGTGATCATGCCAATTGTACCCACCTGACCCAATACCTAGTTTTTACAATATTACTAACTATATTCCCTATGCTGTACATCCCCATGACTGTTCTGTAACTACAAATTTGTACTTCTAAATTCCTTCATCTTTTTCACCCAGTTCCCCAACTCTCATCTGGCAACCATCAAAAATGCTCTCTGTATGAGCCTGTTTCTGTTCTGCTTGTTCATTTACTTTGTTTTTTTAGAGTCCACATGTAAGTGAAATCATCTGACAATTTTCTTTCTCTTTCTGATTTATTTCACTCAGCACAATACCCTCTAGGGCCATTCATGTTGCTGCAGATGGCAAGATTTCATTCTTTTTTATGGCCGAATCTTATTCTGTTGTATACATGCACCACTTCTTCTTTATCCATTAATCTACTGATAGACACTTCGGTTGCTTCCATATCTTGGCTATTGTAAATAATGCTGTAATAAACATATGGATGGATGTATCTTTTTGATTTAGAGTTTGGGGTTTCTTTAGATAAATATCCAGAAGTGGAATTGCTGGATCCTTCTTTGTCTTTTTTCATAGACTGCTTTAAAGTCTGTCTTGTCTGGTATAAGTATTGCTACCCCAGCTGTTCCTTTTGTTTGTTTGTTTGTTTCCATTTTCATGAAATATCTTTTTCCATCCCTTTCCTTTTAATCTGTGTATGTCTTTTGATCTGAAGTGAATCTTTTCTCCATATCATATGTAAGGGTCTTGTTTTATTATCCATTCAGCCACCATATGTCTTTTGATTAGAGCAGTTAATTTCATTCAAAGTAATTGTTGATAGAGATGTATTTATTGCTATTTTATCATTCATTATTTTTATCTTTTATTTTTTCTTCTTGTTCTTAAAGAAGGCCCTTTAACATTCCTTATAATTTTGGTTTGGTGGCGATGAACTCCTTTAGCTTTTTCTTGTCTGAAAAACTCTTTATGTGTCTTTTGATTCTAAACGATAGCTTTGCTGGGTAAAGTAATATTGGTTGTAGGTCCTTGCTTTTCATCAGTTTGAATATATTATGCCAGTTCCTCCTGGCCTGCAAAGTTTCTGTTGAGAAATCAGCAGACAGTCTTCTGGGAGCTCCCTTGTAGGTAACTAACTGTTGTTCTCTTGCTGCTTTTAAGATTCTCTCTTTGTCTTTAACATTTGGCATTTTAATTATGATGTGTCTTGGTGTGGGCCTCTTTGGGTTCATCTTGTTTGGAATTCTCTGTGCTTCCTGGGCTTGTATGTCTATTTCCTTCACCAGGTTAGGGAAGTTTTCCATCATTATTTTTCAAATAAGTTCTCAATTTCTCATTCTCTTTCTTCTCCCTCTGTCACTCCCATGATGTAAATATTGGTATGCTTAAAGTTGTTCTAGTGGCTTCTTACCTTAGCCTAATTTTTGGATTTTTTTTGGGGGGGGCTGTTGTGATTGGGTGTTTTCTGCTTCCTTATCTTCTAAATTGTTTATTTAATCTTCTACTTCATCTACCCTCCTGTTGATGCCCTGTAAATTATTCTTCATCTCAGTTAGTGTATTCTTCATTTCTAACTAGTTCTTTTTGAAAAAAAAAATTAATGATTGATTTGAGAGAGAGAGGGAGAGAGAGAGAGAGAGAGAGAGAGAGAAACATCAATTTGTTGTTCCACTTATTCATGCATTCATTGGTTGCTTCTTGTATGTGCCCTGATCGGGGATCAAACCTGCAACCTTGGCATATCAGGATGATGCTCTAACCAACTGAGGTAGCAGAGAGGGCTCTGACTAGTTCTTTTTTATGTTTTATGTCTTCATTTTTATGTTTCCTATCTCTTTGTTGAAGTTCTAAGTTCCCCTACTCTTCCCCTAAGTTCATTAAGCACCCTTATGACCAGTGCTTTTTTTTTTCTTTTCTTTTGGTGGTTTTATTTTTTAATTTTAAAATTATTTTTAATTTTTTTCAATTACAGTTTATATGCAATATTATTATATATTATTTTTAGGTATACAGCATAGTGGCTAGATAATCATATACTTTACAAAGTGTTCCCCTGATATTTTCAGTACCCACTTGGCACCATACATAGTTATTACAGTATTACTGACTCTATTTCCTATGCTATACTTTATATCCACATGATTATTTTGTAACTACTAATTTGTACTTCTCAGTCCCTTTACCTTTTTCAGTCAGGTCCCCCAATTCCCTGTCCTCTGGCAACCATCAGTTTTTTTTCTATATCTATGGGTCTGGGTTTTTTGTTGTTGTTTATTACAACCAGCATTTTGAATTCTATATCTGGTAGATTGTCTTCATTTTGTTTAGTTCTTTTTCTGGAGTTTTGTTCTGTTCTTTCATCTGGGCCATGTTTCTTTGTCTCCTCATTTTGGCTGCCTCCCTGTGTTTGTTTCTACATATTAGGTAGAGCTGCTATGTCTCCTGATCTTGGTTGAGTGACTGTATATAGTAAGTATCCTGTAGGGTCTAGTGGCACAGCCTACGCATCACCTAAGCTAAGTACTTCTGGTGCACCCTGCCCCATGTGTGAGCTATGTGCACCCTCCTGTTGTAGTTGAGCCTTGATTGCACATAAATGGGAGGAATTTACCCCAGGCCGATCAGCTGCAAGGACTGGCTGGCTGTGACCACCATAGAGGATCTGCTGTGTAGGCTCCAAACTCAGTTGAAGTAAGGAACAGGACTCACTTCAGTGGGGCTCAGGTACCTGCCAAATTCACCCCTTGAGTGTGTCACTCATGGAGGTGGTTGGGTAGTGCTTCAGTGTGGTCTGAAGCTGTTCATTGGGTGCACTGGCTCTGCGGCCTCCCCCGGGAGGTGCAGGCCAACGTGGCCCACCACCTGTGCTCTGCCTGAGGCCACCAGGCATGAACTACGAAAGTGATATTCAGATGGCTGCTACTCGTACTGAGCTTGGAGGTGCCTGGTAGAGGCCAAGCTGCAAACTGAGGCCTGCTGCTGCTAGTGCCAGGATTGGGGCCACTTACCGAGGGATGGAGGGTACACAAAACCCAGATCCTGCTAGTTTCAGAGATTTTAGTAAAGTGAGCAGCATGAGCCAAGACAGGCTGTTGGTATGGAAAAGACACTGGAGAGGGCTTGTCTTGGGTAGGGTCCAAAAATTGGGTGGGGTTGGGTCTCATGGAATCACCGGGGCAGGGCAGACAGTCTGAGCCAAGTCGATAGAGACTCAGATAATGGCACCCACCTGCCGGCTTTGTGAGGAGAGGGCTCAGCATCTCCTCTAGTTTTTACAGTCATAAGTTATGGAGATTTCTCTTCCTGGCACTGGAACCCTGGGCTAGGGAGTCTGGAGTGAGGCTGGGACCCTAGGCTCCTCAGGAGGGACCCCCACAGCCAAGATAACCATCCTGATTTTCAACTGCCACACTTGGGTATGGGATCAGCCTACTCTGCGTCTCCATCCTTCCTACCTGTCTCAAAGTGGCTTCTTCTTTATATCCTCAATTATAGGACTTCAGCTCATCTACATTTTAGGTGGATCCAAATGATGGTTATTTGTAGTTTAGTTGTAATTTTGATATAGTTGTGGGAGGTTACAAGTACTATGTTTCCTTACTCCACCATCTTGATTGAAAATCTATACTTTAATCTTTAAAACTGCAAAAGTAGCCCTTGGAAATAAGGCAAAAAACCAAGTATGTACTTATTATAGAACTGCACTGTCTTATACAATAGTCCCTAGCCACAGGTGGATATTTACATTTAAATTTTAATTAATTAAAATTAAATAAAATTAAAAATTTAGTTCCTCAACCACACCAGTCATATTTCAAGTGTTCAATAGCCACACTTTGTTGGTGGCTGCTGTATATTGGACAGCAGAGGTGTAGAATATTTCCATCATCACAGAAAATGCTATTGGTAGTACTGTCACAGAACACCAAAAAAATACAGAAGTGCATAGAAAAACAACCTATTATTTATAATACACTCATCTAATGAAAAAATAGTTAACATTTTATATTCCTCCCAGTCTCCTTCTAAAAGATTTTTTATTAAATCACAAATAACATATGAACACACTCTTGTCCTAAAATAAATATTGATTAAACTGAAATGTCCCCTAATCACCACCTGCAATCTCAGAGCCCTCCCTCACAGTGACCAGGGCCGCATGTGTCTTTTCAGATCATTTTTTGCATGCACTTGCAAACATACTTGTATCCATATGGAAATATACAGCAATGTCATTAACACCACTCCAGCTCAGGGAACTTTCATCTGGTTCAATTCAGTTTCCCCAGGGGACATGTGGAGGGTATTATCCTACCATCCACATCCCTCTAGGGGTCTAGGACTCACCCCTCACTCACTCATCTGAAGCTACTGTGGTCCCCGGATAGTCTAAGAACAAAATGTCACATGGAGCAAGTCAGAAAGGGAGGGCCAAGCACAATCTCAACGCAGAGCTGACAAGTGCTACTCCTATTGGGTGTCCCCAGAGCAAGGTGCCCACTGTAAATCAAGTGGAATATTTACTCCATCGTAACTGTATGGAGAGCTAGTCTGTGGCCCAGGGCCAGCTTCATGGTGGTACTTGCTCGGGTGAAGTCCGGAAGGCCTGCAGACATGATTCAGCTCCCACTGTGCCTCTCACAAAAGCCTCTTGCTGCTTTGATGCCACACTGGAGCCGGGAACCCTTTCTGAGGCTGCCCAGAATCCTGTTGGTAACAACATAATAATTTTCTCTCTGAGTATCACTACAAAATGTATGGTACAGGTTCCCTGACTTTTCAATGTTTAGAGTTCAGTTCTTAATTCATTAATTGTTAAGGTTTCTTCATTTAAAAATATGCCTTTATAGCTATTAATTTTCCCCAGAGTACCACTTTATAGCATCCCCAAAGTGTTGGTACATAGTGTTTGCATTGTTATTTAGTTTTAAGTATCTTATTTCCATGAGATTTCTTCTTTGGCTCATAAATTACTTTGACATGTGCTTTTAAGTTTTCAAATGTATGTGGGTTTTCATTCTGTCACTTTTGCTTTTTTTTGATACTAATTTCATTGTTAGAGAATATGAACTGTATGATGCTGGTTATTTGATGATTATTAAAATTTGTTCTGAGGAGTAATATGTAGTTAATTTTTGTAAATGTTAATATATGTGTGAAAAGAATGTTTATTATTGATTATTGGGTTCATAATTAGCCATTCACTAGATCAAGTTTGTTAATTTTATTGTTTATATCTTCTATTTTCTCACCAAAGTTTTTGGATTTGCTTGTTCTATTAGTTTCTGAGAAAATTGTGTTAAAATCTATCATTGTGGGGGACTTCTAGTCAAGATGGAGGCATAGGTAAACATGGCTCGCCCCTGCACAACCACAGCAAAAATGACAACTAGACTACAAAACAAGTATCACCCAGAATCGTCAGAAAATGGAGCTGTATGGAAGTCTGACAACCAAGGAAGTAAAGAAGCCACATTCATCCATATGGGTAGGAAGGTTGGAGATGTGGAGGCTCACAGAGAGGCATGGAGAGGTGCAGAGACATGGAATTGGCAGTCCCACACACACATGTGGTAGATAAAAATTGGGAGGGACACCCTGGGAATAAGGAATCCCAGCCCCACACCAGACCAACCAGCTCAGGGTTCCAGCACCAAGAAGATAACTCCCCATAACTTGTAGCTATAAAAACCAGTGAGGGTTGGGGTGGCAGAAGAAACTGTGGGATTCCCAGGAGTCTCCTCTTAAAGGGCCCGCAACAGACCTAGGACTTACTGCAGACTCACTCCCTCTGAGCTTGAGCACCAGGGCAAATCTGCAAGGGCACCAATGGCAGATGGGGAGAAATTGAAGTGACTGGCATCAGGGTGAATGCCAGGAGATAAGTTCTCCTGGACAAAACTCCAGAGGCCAGGCAGCCACATTGTCCTCTCTCTGAGCTCCCCACAACACAGAGCCACAGAGCAATGACACAGGTTGCCTGCCCTGGCAATTGCCTAAGGCTTTGCCCCATCCAAATTACCCTGTGCTTTTCTACAATAGCCCATGCTACTAAGACAGAGAGTCAAAGTAGCTCTATCTAGTACACAGAAACAAACACAGGGAGGCTGCCAAAATGAGGAAACAAAGAAATATGGCCCAAATGAAAGTACAGTACAAAACTCCAGAAAAAGAACTAAACGAAATGGAGATGAGCAGAGTTCAAAACCCTGGTTATTAAGATGCTCAAGCAACTCATTGGGTACTTCAACAGCATAAAAAAGGTCCAGGCAGAAATGAAGTTTACGCTAAGTGAAATATAGAAATATTTACAGGGAGCCAACAGTGGAGGGGATGAAGCCAAGAATTAAATCAATGATTTGGAACATATGGAAGGAAAAAAATCATTCAATCAGAACAACAAAAAGAAAAAGGACTTAAAAAAAAATGAAGACAGGCTAAGGAGCCTCTGGGACATCTTCAAATGCATCAACATCTGAATCTTAGGGATGCTGGAAGGAGAAGAGAAAGAGCAAGAAATTGAAAACTTATCTGAAAAAATAATGAAAGAAAACTTCCCTAATTTGGAGAAAGATATAAAAAGCACAGAGGGTACCTTTCAAGACGGACCCAAAGAAGACCACACCAAGACACATCAAAATTAAAATACCAAAGGTTAATCATAAAGAGAGAATCTTCAAAGTAGCAAGAGAAAAGCAAAGAGTTACCTTCAAAGGAGTTCCCATAAGACTGTCAGCTGATTGCTCAAAAGCAGCTTTGCAGGCCAGAAGGTATTGGCAAGAAGTAGTCAAAGCAATGAAAAGCAAGGACCTACAACCAAGATTACCCTATCCAGCAAAGCTATCATTTAGAATTGAAGGGCAGATGAAGTGCTTCCCAGACACGGGAAATCTAAAGAAGTTCATCATCACCAAGCTATTATTACATGAAATGTTAGAGGCTTATTTAAGAAAAAGAAGATCAAAACTATGAAAATTAAAATGGCAATAAATTCACTACCATCAACAATTGAATTGAAAAAAACAAACAAAGCAAACAAGCGGAACAGAAACAGAATAAAGATAATGGAGATCATTTAGAGGGTTATCAGTTGGGAAGAGGGAGGGGGAGAATGGGGGAAAAGATGCAGGTATTAACAAGTACAAATTGGTAGGTACAAAATAGACAGGGGGACATTAAGAACAGTATAGGAAATGGAGAAGCTAAAGATCTTATATGCATGACCTATGGACATGAACTAAGAGAGGGATTGCTGAAGGGAATGGGGGTACCGGGTGGGAGGGCAAAGGGGAAAAATTGGGACAACTGTAATAGAACAACAAGAAAAAAACCTATCATTGTGGATTTCTCAAAATTTCCCTGTAATTTTGATTATTTTACATTTTATATTTTTGGTCCAGTTCATTAATTTCTGATTTTAATTTTTACCAATTTTTTATTTCTACTCTCTTTGGGTTTATTTATTTATTTATTCTTTCTTCCAGCATCTTGAGTTGAGAGCTTAATTAATTTTTTTTAACCTTTATTGCTTTTGAGTAAATTCATTGAAGGCTATAGATCCTCTTCATATTGTTTTAGATAAATCTCACAAATTTTATTTTGTAACATTTTCATTCTTTTAAAAAGTTCACGTTCCAGTGTGAGACGATGGAAAGCTTGTGGAAATGGTCATGGCTGCCCAGTAATATGCACTCAATGCCACTGAACTCTATAATAAAAAATGACTAAAAGTTTATGTTGGTATATTTCACCACAATAAAAAGGTGTAATTCTAGTTTAAATTCCCTCTTTAACTCAAGAGTTTTGGTAAGTGTAGTTAAAATTTCTCGGGTGGACAGTTTTGTGGTGGTTGGTGCTGTCGTTTGATCCGGCTGTTGTTTTTTTTAAATCCTAATTTTATTATATGTGATTTGTGAAGGTGTTATGGTATGATTTCTGTTTCTTTAGTTTTACTGATTTCTCCTATGGACTAAAAAAGTTTAATTTGCAGGGGGAAATGTCATGTGCCTGAAGAAAATATGTTCTTTCCAATTATTGGGTGAAATATTTTAGTTCATGTTTTACATCAAGCTACTTAATTATTATGAATCCAAACTCTCCCTATTTTCTACTTATCTGATCTGATCTTCTGAAAAATGTGTTAAAAACCTCCCACTTTTATTGTAGATTTGTTTTCTTCTTATACTTCTGTCAAAATGACATTAGTAGATGTATAAATGTTTATGCCTCTTATATCTTCTTGGTGAACTATATAATCTATCAATATGAAATAGCATCCTTGTTCTTTTTAATGCATTTTGCCTTTCATTTTATGTTTTCACATGTTAATATTGCAATTCCTACTTTTTAAAAACTACATGCCTAATACATTTTTCTATTATTAAAATTTATTTCTAATCATATAATTCTCTAAGGTTTATAATTAAAAAGTCTGTTTTCAAACCTGATTTTAGTTCCTTAGGGCAAACACTTCCAACTTTTTCAACTATTTCTTCTAATATTTCCCACCATATTTTTTTGAAAACATGCTTTTCTGTTATTTTTTTCAACTTTGTATATTACTTGACTTTCTGTGGAAGTTGAAGAATTAGCTCTCTCACAAACACACATTCTTGGTCTCTTTCCCTCCCAACCTTCCTCCCTCTATCCTTCCAATGTGATTAAATTACATCTGATTAAATCAATGTTCAATGTTTACACTACGATAATTATGCAAACACTATTCACAGCTGGTTCATGTACTGAATTATGCTTTCGTTCCTTTTTTAAGAGCCTTTTGTTCTCTTTGGGGTTTATAATTACCCTATTTTTTATTTGCTTATTTTCTTTGTTTCTATTACTATATCCCAAAATTTATTACAGAGACATATACGTCTCTCTCTCAACATAGTTTTAAAATGAAATGTTTGATTTGTTCCTTGGAGCTACTCCCCTGAAGTTTCCCATTTCCCTGCTCCCACGCGGCTGGCTGCTCGCTCGGCTGATGCCCTGCTGCCGTCCTGGGGCTTCCATGCGCCGTCAGCCCCCAGATTGCCTTTGCCCTGTCTCATGCTGAATTTCTTGTTTCCTGGATTCTCTGTCTCTCTCTTCTTGGTTTATGACCTCTTTTCGATGCAGCATTTTCTCTAGAGAAGCAGGAGAGGATCTTGGTTTTGTAGGGCCTAAAAGGTATATAATTGTACAAAATTATGTATGATAGAACATACTTATTTAGAGTGAGAAAAAATATCACAACAAATTGGCAATTTTTGAAAATGTTACAAATACCACAAACATCACAAATCTAGGAAATTAATCTAACATTAAACTGTGTGACACTCCTCTATAATAATTTTCCTCCTGAAAATTTAGTTGTACTCCTGGTGGCTTCTGTATTAGTTGAGGTTCAGTCAGAAGCACATCCCACTAGAAAGAAAAGATTCTGTCTATCCATCCATCATCTATCCATCTACCTATGTATCTTTTATCTATCTATCATCTATTTATCTACCTACTTACCTATCTATGGATTTGTTACAGGGCTTTGCTCTTACACATAGTGGAAGCTGGTTAAACATGCTTTATAAGGCTGTTGCCTTTGCATCTGCAGCTGGATCTTGGAGTCAACAGGGCAGGCAGGGTGGAAAGGAAGATGGGTGTAAAATGGGGGAGAGCAGGGACCACCTGAAACCCAAGAGCATGAGCTGAGACCCACAAGGACAGACTGGAATTGTCTCTACCCAGATGATGTGGGTGTCCTGAAGAAGCTGGCGCTCTACCTCACAGAGCACACACACCTGGCTCAGGAGTTGGAGAAGCTGAAGTAGCGTCCTAGGGGAGGTGGAGCAGTTGCAGGCCCTGCTCCTGTCCCACACCAGCGACGTGAGTCAGCAGGAGAGCAGCGCCATGTGAGCTACAAAATGACTGCTGCTTCTCTCCTGCCCTCCATACCTCCCTCCAAAACGTCTCTTATGGTCACCCCAAATGGAAGCAATTAAGAAAGGGAATTCTGGGAAACATAGCAGCCTAGTAGCCAAGACACATTAGAAAGTCACTAGTACTTCTCCTTAATGTTAATAATTTTGTAACATTTTATATCCATTGAGGGAACACAAAGGTAATTCAGTCTTTCCTTTAGCATGTTTGATCAAAATTTGTTTTCTATTACCACCAGGTGAAATTCATAAAACATGGAACTTCACACAAGTGAACTTGATGTTTGATACTATTATAATTTTGTGTCCCACAGATGCAGGGACCCTCTCTAAATTCTATTTTATGTGATTCCCACTCGAAAAGAAAAAAAAAGTTGCCTTCACATTTAATCAATAACTTGGATATAGAATTCTAGGTTTGAGACCATTTTCCCTTAGTATGTGGAAGGTATTGGTCTATTTTGTGTATCTGATGTTCCTCACAGGAGAGGGTATTGGCATTAAACAAGCTCCAGTGAGAACCAAGTCCTCTCCTCACGGCTTTGCATATCTGAGGACAGAAAGAACGTTCCACGGGCTAGCTTTTGGCTCCATACTTCTCGAACCTAGTTTTTCCTCCAGAACTCATAATCTTAATTGCCAACTGCCATAGAACAAATCCCTTGTATGATACAACGTTTGATCTTGCCCTTTCAAGTCACAGTGTCTGGTAGGTCAACACAGTGGGTGATGGCAGTATTCCCAAATGTCATTTTTACAATCACATGCCTATATAAAGAAGTGGCTGAAAACCACATAAACATTTGTCACTGAACCCAAACTAAATGTGTCACCAGCTCAATATATTATATTGTGTGTGTATGTGAATTATCAGATTTATTCATCACAATAACTCTCTAAGTAATTTGATGAAGTAAGAGCATTCTTACTGTCCTTTCATTATCCTTTTGTTTTTTTACAGAGGAGAAAACTGAATCTTAGGCAGCCTGAGTTTAGGTTTTTTAAAAAATATTTATTTATTTTTAGAGAGAGGGAAAGGGAGGGAGAAAGAAAAGGTGAGAAACATCAGTGTGCAAGAGATACATCAATTGGTTACCTCTCATCGACCGGTTGCCTCTTGCACACCCCCAGCCAGGAACTGGTCAGCAACCCAGGCATGTGCCCCGACTGGGAATCGAACCTGTGACCTTTTGGTTCACAGGCCGGTGCTCAGTCCACTAAGCCACACCAGCAAGGGCTGAGTTCAGCTTTATTAAATCATTTTTAATTTTTTAATTACAGTTGACACGCAATAGTATATTAGTTTCAGGTGTACATCCTAGTGATTAGACATTGTACTCATATAACTAAGTGATTGTCCCAATAAATCTCAAACCCATTTGATACCATAAATAGTAATTAGAATATCATTGACTATATTCTTATCTGATCCCAAATATGCTTGCTGTCCCTCTCACACCAGGTGACATGAGCAAGAACTGTGACTGCCTAATAGAATGTGGCAGAAGGGACACGTGGTTTCTGACATTGGGTCTTAAGAGGCTTTGCAGCTCCTTCTTTTATTCTCTTGGAACCCTCTGACCACCATGCTTTGAAGAGGCCTGCTTAACCTCCTGCAGGATGAAAGGCCACATAGAAGAGAACATAAGGGCCCCAGCCAATAGCCATCACTGACTGTCATGCAGTTTTGAGGACATGCTGGACTCACCAGCCCCAGTTGAGCCATTAGCTGACAGCATCCACATGAGTGATCCCAGGCAAGATCAATAGAACAGATCACCAAGCACAAGATTGTGAGAAACGATAAATTATTTTTGTCTTTAACCACTAAGTTTTGGAGTAGTTTGTCATGGGGTAATACATAACAACACTTGTAAAGCACATATAACTGGATTTTCAAAAACCCAGTCTCAATGCCTTCCTTCCCATTGGTAACAACTTATTCATAATGTATTATATTTAATGATATGTTCTGATCTCTTTCTAACCCCTTACTTTGTGCTTTCTATCCACCATGCTTTTTTTGTTTCTTCCTATTTCTTGCCTTTTATTAGATAGGTTGTTTCATTTATTGTGAAATGGGTTCCGGTCCAGATGGCAAAGTAGGTAAATGATGTGCTCACTTCCTCCCATGATCACATCAAAATTACAACTAATTTATAGAACAATCAACCTGGAGAACCAGCTGAAGACTAGCTAAACAGAACTATAAATAAGGATGTAAAGAAGAAGTCACAGGGTGTGAGCCAGTAGTAAAGCCAGCCCTCCTGACGCAGCCTGGGAAGGTCATGCTGCATGTGGTCCTCTCTGCATCCAGTTTTTTGTAACTGAGTTGTGGTCTCCTGGAAAATGAACCAAGGAAGGGACCCATGCCTTCTCGTTTCTCATCTGAGTCTTAAGTCAGAATCAAAACCTAGGCTTTTGGTTGGCTGGGAGCAGGGCTTGGGAGACAAAACGCTGTTTTGTTTTTCCCATTCACTCATTAACTGGGGCTACGTTTACTGAATCTGTGTGGCAGGGTGTTGTCTGGCTGTCCTAGAGATAACAGCTCTACCCTGCAGGTGTGGACAGTGAGCAGAAGAACTCACGGGTGATGGTCATTGTAGTCCTGGACTGCGGAGCTGTTGGAGGTTGTGTCCAGCTTGATGTATGAGTGTGTAGACCCAGCTGTCTCAGGGGCCCTGTGGCAGGTTTAGCAAGCCCAGGGAGGTAAAGTAACCACAGAACATGGTCTGATCATAAATTCCTACCTGGGCAGGTCATTGCTTCCTGAACCCACCCTCTCCCTTGTTCTTATGTATACAGGATAACATATTTTTGAAATGTCAAAGTAGTTTTCTTTTCCAGACCACTTGGAAGCAGATTCACTGGCAAAAGACCATGTCAATACAGAAAGCCCCCTCAGTGTTTTTATGTTGCCCACACACCATCTCTATTCTGGATGTCAGATGTTAACTATCCTGCACTCTCCAATGTAGAAGTACGTGTTTCTCCATATTGCTTTTTAATCCAATCCTAGACATTTAAAGTGCTTTGCTTTCTCCCACCTCTTTAACCAATGGATTTCATGTAACCTTCCTTATACTTTCTCTTGATTCTAAATGTATAAAATTAATTGCACAAAGAAGGAGAAGAAGAAAGGAGGAGGGGGGAGGGGGAGGGAGAGGAGGAGAAGCCACATTGAGACTGGCAAGAGAAGTGGTGATATGAAAAGGGTCTCCCCCCATACCCACATGTGGCAATTGAGAATTAGGAAGGTTATCTCAGCTGCAGAGGTCGCCGCTGAGGAGCGAGGGATCTCAGCCTCACACTGGGCTCCCCTGTCCAGGGCTCCAGTGATGGGAAGAGGAGTCCCCACAAGAGATAGCTGTGAAAATCAGCAGGGATTCTATCTGGGTGAGACAGAGGGTTGCTAGGGAGTCAGACATCCTCTTAAAAGGCACACCCAGACTCACAAACACTCACCCTAAGCTCCAGCAAAGGGCTAGAAGCTCAAAAGGCACAAGGGATATATGAGGAGAAACTGTATTGTATGGCTTCAGGATGAAGACCACCACATGTTCAGCCCTCCACACACACAACTGGCAGGTAGGCACTAAATCTGAATCTGCATTAACCTGGTGAATACTGCTCACTTTATCCTGGTGACTCCCTGTGACACTGGAATCCAACTCAGGCACTGTCCTTGCCTGTTTCAGTGGTTGTGACTACAGGCAGCCAGCCTCGGCCTATGCCGCAAACCTTCTTGGAAATTCTCCAAGGTTTGTAGACCCCAGGCATGCAGTGGTTGCAACCTAGGTATATGCTCTAACAAGGAATTGAACTCACCACTTTTTGGTTATGAGACAACACTCTACCTAACTGAGCCACACCAGACAGGATGACAAAGAGAGAACCTTAAAAGCTGCAAGAGAACAGCATTTAGTTACCTACAAAGGAGCTCCCAGAAGACTGTCAGCTGATTTCTCAACAGAAACATTGTAGGCCAGAAGAGATTGGTACAAAATAAAGTGATGAAAACAAGGACCTACAATGAATATTACTTTACCCAGCAAAGCTATCATTTAGAATCAAAGAACAGATAAAGAATTTCCCAGACAAGAAAAAGCTAAGGGAGTTAATCACTACCAAACCTGTATTACAAGAAATGTTCAAGGCACTTCTGTAAGAAAAAGAAGGGGAAATAGAACATAAATATGAATAATAAAATGACAATAGCTACATACCCCTCAATAATCATTTTAAATGTAAATGGATTAAATGCTCCAATCAAAAGATGCAGGGTGGCTGATGGATAAGAAAATGGCACCCATACATATTCTGTGTACAAGAGATCCACTTCTGATTGAAAGATAGACCGCAAGTAAAGGGATGGAAAAAAATATTTCATGCAAATATAAACAAAAAGAACAGCTGGGGTAGCAATACTTACATCAAACAAAATAGGTTCTTAAAAAAGGCTATAATAAAGGGCTAATAAAGACATGACCTAATGATAAAGGCATCGATCCAACAAGAAGATATAACCCTTGTAAACATTTATACACTCAACATAGGAACACCTAAATGTATAAAGCAATTATTGATGGATGTAAAGGGAGAGATAGATACTAATACAGGCATAGAAGGGAACTTAAACACCCCATTGATATCAATGGGTAGATCTTTCAGACAAAAAAAAAAAATCAACACTAAAACAGCAGCCATAAATGACAAATTAGACCAGAGGGCTTAATCGATATTTTTAGAGTATTTCAGCCCAAAGCAGCAGAATATACATTCTTTTCAAGTGCACATGGAACATTTTCCAGGATAGACGATATGTTAAGCCACAAAACAAGTCTCAATAAAGTAAAGAAGATTGAAATCATACCAAACATTCTCTCTGAACACAATGGTATAAAACTAGAAATCAATTACAAAAAGAAAACTGAGCCCTGGCTGGTGTGGTTCAGTGGACTGAGTGCCAACCTGTGAGCCAAAGGGTCATTGTTTCGATTCCCAGTCAGAACACATGCCTGGGTTGCAGGCCAGGTTCCAGATAGAGAGCATGAGAGAGGCAACCACACATTGATATTGCTCTCCCACTCTTTCTCCCTCCCTTCCCCTCTCCCTAAAAATAAATAAATAAAATCTTTTTAACAAAACACACCTGAAAAACATACAAACACATGTAGCCTAAATAACATGCTACTAAACAATGAATGGGCTAACACAAGATGAAGGAAGAAATCAAAAGATACCTTGAGGTAAATAAAAATGAAAACATAATGACCCCAAATCTCCGGGACACAGCCAAAGCAGTCCTAGGAGGAAAAATCATAGCAATGCAAGCCTACCTCAAGAAACCAGAAAGATCAAATAAATAATCTAATCTTACACCTAAAGGAATTGGAAAAAAAACCCAAAGCCTAAAAGGAGCAAAATGAAGGAAATAATAAAGATCAGAGTGGAAATAAGCATAATATAACCTTAAAAAAAGAATACAACAGATCAATGAAATCAAGAGCTAGTTCTTTGCAAAGATGAAGTTGAAAAAACAGAGAGGACCCAAATGAAATCAGAAATGAAAGAGGAGAAGTGACAAATGACACCACATAATTACAAAGGATTATAGGAAAATACTAGGAACAATTATGTCAAAAAATTGAACAATCTTGAGGAAATCAATAAATTCCTAGAAACCTACAATCTTCTAAACATGAGCCAAGAAGAAACATAAAATCTGAACAGACTGATAGCTACTAACAAAATCAAATTGATAATCAAAACTCACGACAAACAAAATTCCTGGACTGGTTGGTTTAATAGGTAAATTTTACCAAATATTCAATGAAGAATTAACACCTATCCTTCTCAAACGATTCCAAAAAAATCAAGAGAAGGAAAGGCTCCCAAGCTCATTTTATGAGATGAGAGTTACCTTGATTCTTAAACCAGACAAAGACATCATCAAAAAAAATATTATAACCCAATGTCCCTGATGAACATAAATGCAAAAATCTCAACAAAATATTAGCAAACCAAATTCAGGAGTACATTAAAAAGATCATACGCCATGATTAAATTATTCCCAGGATGCAAGGCTGGTTCAAAATTTGCAAATCAAGTAACATGACACACCACAAAAACAAAACGAGAAATAAAAATCATATGATCATATCAACAGATATAGAAAAAGCTTTTTACAATATTGGGCATCCATTTATGATAAAAATTCTCAACAAAGTGGGAATAGAGGCAACATATCTCAACTTAATAAAGAGCTATAGACAACAAACCCACAACTAACATCATTTCCAATAGTAAAAAGCTGAAAGCTTTTTCTTTAAGATCAGGGACAAGAAAAGGATGTACACTTTCACCACTTTTATTCAAAATAGTATTGGCAGTCCAAGCCACAGCAATCAGATTTAAAAAAAGGAAGTAAAATGCATTCAAATTGGAAAGGAAGTAAAACGATTATTATTTGTAGGTGACATGATACTATATATATAGAGAGAGAGAGAGCAAGACCTAATGGTTCCACCAAAAATCTATTAGAACTGATTAACAAATTCAGTAAAGTAGCAGGGTAGACTATTAATATTCATAAATTGGTTGAATTTTTATACACCAATAACAAACTATCAGAAGAAGAAATTAAGAAAACAACCCCATTTACAATTACATCAAAAAGAATAAAATGGTGAGGAATAGATTTAGCCAAAGAGATAAATGACCTGTACTTGGAAAATTAGAAGACAGTGAAGAAAGGAATTGAAAAAGATACAAATAAATGGAAGCATATACTGTGCTCATGGATAGGAAGAATTGACAGCACTAAAATGTTCATAGTACTCGAAGCAATCTAAAGATTCAATGAAATCCTTATCAAAATACCAATGGTATTTTTCACAGAACTAGAACAAATAACCCTAAAATGTATATGGAGCCACAGATCCCAAATAGCCAAAGCAATCTTGAGAGAGAAGAACAAAACTAGAGGTATCACACCACCTGACATTTAACTATTCTATAAGGCTATATTAATCAAAACAGCATAGTACTGGTATAAAAACAGACACATAGATCAATAGAACAGCATAGAGAACCTAGAAATAAACATATGCTCATTGGTCAATTAATATATGACAAAGGAGGCAATGGGGTAAAGACAGTCTGTTCAATAAATGGTGTTGGGGAAACTGTACAGACACATACAAAAAAATGAAACTTTCTTATACCACATACAAGAATAACTCAAAGTGGATTAAAGATTTAAATGTAAGACCTGAAACCATAAAAATCCAGAAAAAACTAAGGCAGTAAATTCTTTGAAATTGCTCATTTTGGGATGTGTTTCATCAGACAAGGGAAACAAAAGAAAAAATAAACAAGTGGGAGTACATCTAACTAAAAAGTTTTTGTCCAGAAAAGGAGACTATCAACAAAACTGAAATCAATCTACTGAATAGGGCAAGATATTCACCAACTCACACAACACCAAAAGGAAGGAAGGAAGGAAGGAAGGAAGGAAAGAAGGAAGGAAGGAAGGAAGGAAGGAAGGAAGGAAGGAAGGAAGGAAGGAAGGAAGGAAGGGCCAAAAAAAAAGGGCAGACAACCTAAATACACGTTTTTCCAGAGGACATACAGATGGCCAATAGACACATGAAAAGATGCTCAGTCACTAATTATCAGAGAAATTCAACTTAAAACCACAATGAGAGATATCTCCTGATATCGCCTGATACCTGATAGAATGCCAATCATTGATAAGTCAGCAAACATCAAGTGGTGGTGAGAACGTGAAGAAAAGGGAAACTTCACGCACTGTTGTTGTGATTGCAAAATGGTGCAGCCACTATGGAAAATAGTATGGAGAGTCCTCAAAAAATTAAAATTAGATCTACCGTATGAGCCAGAGATACTACTTCTGGGCATTTATCTGATGAATCCAAAACGCTAATTTGAAAAAAATATGTGTATCCCTATATTCATTGCAGCATCATTTACAATGGCCAAAATATGGAAGCAACTCAAGTGCCATAGAGAGATGAGTGGATAAAGATGTGGCACAGATATACCATGAAATATTGCTCAGCCATAGAAAAAGAATGAAGCCTTGCCATCTGCGACAACACAGGTGGACCTAGAGGTTATCATGCTAAGTGAACTAAGTCAGACAGAGAAAGACAAATTCCATATGATTTCACTTATATGTGGAATCTAAAGAGCAACATACATGAACAAACAAAACAGAAAGAGACTGACAGGTAAAAAGAACAATCTGAGTGTTGCCAGATGGGAGTGGGTTTTAGTGGCTGAGTGAAAAAGTTTGAAGGGATTAAGAAGTACAAATTGGAAGTTACACAATATTCATAGGGATGAATATTCATCCCTATGAATCCCTGTTCCCTAGGGATCCCTATTCATAGGGATGCAAAGCACAGCATATGAAATGTAATCAACAATATTGTAATACCTATGGTTGGTGCTTGGTGGGTACTTGAAATATCAGGGGAAACAGATCATAAGTTATATAAATGTCTAACCACTATGCTGTATACCTGGAAGTAATATAAAATTATATTGACTATCAACTGTAATTGAAAAAATAATAATAAAATGTAGTTTTTAATGTCCTGTAAAAGGAAGTTTTATTCATTGTACTTTTGCTCTCAAGCTCTGGAAATTACAAAATCTATGTCCATCTTCTGGCTTTTCTATTCAGCAAAAAAAGGAATATATTTGAATCATTTCCTGCTTTTTCTTTGGCTATAGTTATGTGCTCTAGGCATAACTAGGTTGAGTTTTACCCACCAGAAGAGAAGATAGTGTTCATAGGTCAGAAAAATAGAAAATATAAAGTAAGCAACCAATGAATGCATAGATAAGTAGAATGACAAATCTCTCTCTCCCTTTCTCTCGCCCCCTCTTTCTCTCTCCCCGCTCTCTAAAATCAATAAATAAAAAAATCAAAAAATATTTAAAATATATAGTAGAGCAATCAAAATCAGCACAGGACAGAAGCCCCAGGGGTCTATCCGTATGTGGGCATGTGAGCGGATGGTTATTGGAAAATGGCTGGGGAATGAAATTCATCACAGCGGTCTTGTATTTGCCGCTCCCTGACACTGATAAGCATCCATCCCTGGAGATGGACAAAGCGTCCACAGTTGCCCATGTCTAACCGCCTGCTTTGCCTTGACCACACTTAGGCAGGTCATTCTCCTGCAGGCCCCTGAAGTCAGCTTCCCCCCAAGCCTGAGCAAGCACAAGAAAAGTGGGATGTGCCTCCTTATCAGCCTCTCCTGGGAACTTGCTGACCACAGCACAACACCATCCCGTGGGACATCACCGGTATTTCCCTTGCTTGCTCAGCTTCCCCCCTGCAAAAACACTGCCTGTGCCTGCTCGCCTCTCCTCTGCCCTAAGAAAGAAGACCCTTTTCTGATTGATGTTAACATGAAGATCTCTGAGGTGGGCATGTTCTCACTATTGTAATAGTCTTTCTTTCTAATTAAAATCTCTCCCTGAGTCTGGATTTGTGTTTGTCTGACAGGTTGTAGACATCATTTGCTAGGAATGAAAACTTGGACAACATCAGAAACCTGGACGTGTGCCCCTGCAGGAGGAGGAGTGCCTGACTCACCATCCTTTCCTAGAGCTTAGACCTTCCCTGAAGCACAGTCGGTACCGAACGTCTGTTTTGTGGATAGACAGATGGATGGACGGACAGATGAATGATTGGTGCTCAACTCAGGAGACAGAAAAAGGAGCCTGCCCTAGAAGTGAGGATTTCCCTGCTCACAGCTGTAGCTACCAGGAATTCTAGAAACAAATCCTTCTTCCTTGGAAATATGTGAAGTCACAGATGTCTGAAAGGCCTCACTCCTGGGGGAGTCAGTGACTGGGCGACAGCAATAAGCTTGACATGGTTAATGTGACATTCTCACATAAAACTAAAACAGATGGTTGAAGGCGCAAAAATGGCTGCCGGTTTCTTAAGTTCCCTACCAGCCGTTGCTTGCTTTCTCCATGTTTCCCTTCTCCAGCTACTTGCGGCTGGATGCGTACAGGTGTCTCAGCAGCGGCCTGGCCCACCTGTGACTGAGGCAGGAAGTGGATCTTCTAGTCAGCTGCGCTTGACAAAACAGGTCATCTAAAATCTGTTCACCTTCCCCCAAGCTGCTGCTGCGGTGAGTCCCAACGCCTGGCTGCTTGGCTGGGCCTCCTGTATCTTTTCATCACTCTTGACTGGCTCCGGACTATCTCTGGACCCTGCATTCATCCTCTGACAAGTCCCCCATTTCTGCCAGCTTCCTGGAGCCTGTGACACTCAGAGGCACGGAAAAACAACATGATCCAACACAGCTAGCATCCTACTGTGGCAAAAAATTGACTCGTCAAAAGCAATTTGAGCACACATGAATGTCCCCAGTCACTGAGCATCCTACTCCCAATCACTGGTTTTTCCAGAGAGAGTTTTGTGAACACTTAATCCATCTTCAAGCATTTTTATGGTTTGATTTTTATTTTGGTGGGTTTCTCTTTCTTCCTTTTACTAAAAAAAAAATTGTTCTTAACTGATTATTCCTTCTCTGAGTTCTCTGGGATGGCCACAAGCTGGAAACAATGGAATCATCCAACAGCAAGAGACATTGCCCTTCATGTGGGGCTCAGGCTGCAGGCAGGCTCACTTTTCTCCTCCCACTGGTCTAGTTTGTAGCTAATCTGTGGTCAGGTGGCCCAGCCCTCTGTTTCCCAGGAATCTTTCCAACCAGCTGACCTCCCCGTAGTCCATCCCAATCTGACAGAGCACCTTCTGTTCCCAAGGGGCTGAATGGAGCAGGGTTCTGCCTACGGATATGACAAAGGCATATCCCATCTGTGCATCCAGCTTGCTTCCTGATCCATGCATGCAGACTGCTCCCCAGGAGCTGAATCTGCTCACAGTGCCTGCCCCCTCAACGCAGAGAACTGAGAATATTATGTTAATGAAATCCTCCCATCACTCCCATTGCCAAGCATGCCCCCACTTCTCTCAGTCAGGTGTAAGGCCTAGAAGCAGTAATGATGTGCACCTCCTGTCTTCCCATCTACACAGTCGATAAGTTATGCATCAATCTAGAAAAATCACCCAGGAAACCAGCCGTAGCCTGGAGAAGTGACACACTCTTACTTGGTTCCATGAGATGTGCTTCAGCTATTCTCACAGTGCTGGGAGAGCCTGTTGGGCAAGCGGCCTGGCTGGGGAGGGAGGGATCTGCTTACCATATATGGAAGCTAAATCTCACACCAGAATGAGACACATATTTCGAAATCAATCATTTTTTTTATCCTCCAAAAAGACACAAATACTGAGTTGACCATAGCAGCCACTGAATTAGCCTAGGCTTCTCACACAAACAAACTCTCATTATTATATGGTTCCCTTGATTGCTTTATGAAACTAAGTAAATTTATGTTTCCTGATTCAGAGGTTGCAACTAAAATGTTCTGTTGAGGAAAAAAACGGGAGAAACTTTGTTAATAGCTGCATGGACCCTTTAGAGTGCAGAGCTGAATCTGCACAGCAGGTACACGTAGCAGGGGTGTCCAACGCATGGCCTACGGGCCACATGTGTCCCAGGGTGGCTATGAATGCAGCCCAACACAAAATTGTAAATTTGCTTAAAACCTTTTTTTTTTGCTCATCAGTTTTCGTTAGTGTTTGAGTATTTAATGTGTGGCCCAAGACAGCCCTTCCTCTTCCAGTGTGGCCCAGAGACGCCGAAAGGTTGGACACTCCAATGTCAAGTAGTATTGAACATGGCAACAAAAACCTGCTCTCCGCAACTCCTAGGTGTTTTGATTTGAAAGATGGAGTTGCAAATTGTCCTCACTTCCATGAAGATCTCCATGAAACTGAAGAATACATAAACCAAAAGATTGCCGGTGTCTTCTCCAAACTAGACTTTGCTCATCCAGATGCATAGTTGGTGAATGGTGCAAATGTAGCAAATGTAAATTTTGGAAAATTACATTCAGTCTATGAACTTCTTATCAAAGAAAACAATTGTAAATCTTACCTGCTAATTATCCTGCACACCTTTTACATAACACTGTTAAAAAGAGGTATGATTGCCCTGGCTGGTGTGGCTCAGTTGGTTGGCCATCATCCCGCAAGGCAAAAGGTTCAATTCCTGGTCAGAGTTGCTTGTCTGGTCCCTGGTTGACATTAACGTTTCTCCCCCTCTCTTTCTCCCTACCTTCTCCAATAAATAAATAAATAAATAAATAAATAAATAAATAATTTTTTTGAAAATTAAAAAAAAAGAAGTGTGACTTACCTATGGTATCGAGACTTTCATAATGAAAGTTTGGGTCACTTTCCAGTTTTCTCAGAGCGTGCAGAAGCACTTAGTGAGATTGTTTTATTTCTAGGGGTAGAAGAAGAGGGTCTCATTAGACATATGCCTATGAGACATCTTGTGGAAAAGAAGTGACAGTGTTGGTCTGCTGTAAAATAATATTTTCAAAGGGCTAAAACTTCTTCAATTTGGAAATTTTTTGAGGATAAGAGTGGAGAAAGGGGTTACTACAAAAAGGAAATTTTTATACTGTTTCTCCAAAACTTTTTGATGATGTTTGTAGAGACCATAGAAAAAGGTAAATTAAGGGCAACTGAGTGGTTCCATTTACATATAGGTTGTGACAAAAACTCATCCAGTGGAAAAATGAATAATTTCTTGGAAATAACACTGCTTTAGAATTTTTAAAAAATCACCAATTAAGGACAGTGAAGTTAAACAGGACTTCCTGATTGTTACTAAAACGGAAACATATTTGAACTCAAACTTTAATTTCACAAGTTCAAATGACCTCTCTGCTTTAAAATCATTTTTTTTTCCCCTGAGAAAAGAGGTTTAATGTGTGATGACACTTCGTGTGCTCTGAAATGTTTTAAAATGAAGGACATTTTAGACATGGAGAGCTTCTATGACGAATTTACGAGTGCAAAGAACCTGACTGACAAACAGCTGGCCTACCAAAGCAAGTCTTTAACACAAAGAGGATGAACATTTTTGGAGAGGTGGAAATTGATTACTGCAAGTCTAAAGTTCTGCTCATGCTAACAAGTAAAATCCAAAGTATTCCATGTGCAAACACTTTTACTGAGAGGATATTTAGCTTGGTATCATCACATCGAACTGACTCTAGAAACCAGTATAATGTGGGCTTGAGAAGAGCAGAGCTGAAAGTCAAACTGAATTTTATGTGGACCTTTACTCAATGTTACCACTAAATAAAAGAAGGGTATTCTATAGATTGCAGGCAATTCAGAGATGTATTATTGAGAAAGGAAGATGGAAGAGTGAAAATATCCTACTGGAGCAGGGACAAAAGGAAACATATCACCTTTTGTGTTAAATATATGTTTAATTAATACTATTGTATTTACATTTTCCTTTTTAGAAGTCTTACATTTATGTATCATAAGATTATATAATAACTAATCTATGCAACTTAAATATCCAATAGAGTTTTAAAAGCTAAAATAAATTACCATATTGGAGGATAGAAAGAGTATAAAAATATTGTTATATTTTCCTTACACATATTATACATATTTTAAAAAATATTTTATTTATTTACTTTTAGAGCGAGGGGAAGGAGGGAGAAAGGGAGGGAGAGAAACATTGATATGTGAGAGAGATATGGATCTCGGTTGCTTCTTGTTCACCCTCAGCTGGGGACCTGGCCCTCAATGCAAGCATGTGCCCTGACTGGGAATCGAATCAGCGATCTTTCAGTTTGCAGGCCAATACACAATCCACTGAGCCACATCAGCAAGGGCTATATTATATTTGTAATTAATACTACTCTTAATTAGTACCAGCTGCCACTGTTAAATGTTGTTTAGTTTAAATAATGGAATTATTAACAGAAAGTAAACAATACAGAATAATACATAACTACATATAAGCATTTATTTTTCATATTTGTGAAGTTATATTTTAAAAGTGATAGCATATATGTGTATATTTATTTTCTATTACTGTGGGTTAGGGGGTGGTCTGGTATGAGATGGCTGTGTCTTGAGTTGTCTTTCTAAAAAGTAGGTGATCTTATTTGTCACTCAGCATAATGCTTCTGAGATTCACCCATGTTGTGTCTCAGTAGTTCAATTTTTGTTATTGCTAAATAGTATTCCATAGTATGGATGGACCACTGGGTTTGTTTTTTTAATCCATTCACTAGCTGGATGGACCTTCCTTTTGTTTCTAGTTTTTGGTGATTATGAATAATGCTATTATAAACATGTAGATATAGTTTTTTGTATGAACATGTGTGTTTACTTTCTTCCCAAGAAATGGGATTGATAGCTTGTATGGTAAATGTGTTTCAATTGGAGGTAGGGTCCAGGCTCTTGGTGGTTGCAAACAAATAATTGGACTGACCACATAGATATTATAAAGTAAGGCAAATAGGAAATTTATTAAGGAAAGTACACTTCTGAAGACAAGGGAGCGGGCCATCTCTGGCCCAGGAATGGCTCTCTTCTATTGAACAGTTACAGGCTTTACAGGGTTTTTACTGAAGCTTCTGCTCATACAGTTTCCCACAATCCTCCTTGATTACCCACCTGGGGAGGAAGGCACAACACTAATTATTATCAGGTGTCAGAAAACGATTCTCAGAAATCAGGATCCTGACTGATGACAGCTGCAGTGTCTCAGGGTTTCCTACCTATCTCCTTCCTCAAATGTATATTTCACTTTGTGAGAAACTCCCAAATTGTTCTCCAAGGCGGCTGTACAATTTTGCGTCCTCGCAGCAATGCATGAGTTCCTCTGGATACTGGCTAGCACTTGATAATTTCAGGGGTTTTTTTCCCCCTTTTCAGCTATTCTGAGAGATGTATGGTAGTATATCATTATTTTAAAATTTCATGGCAGCCATTTGGACGGACATTCACAATGACCTCAAATAGAACTGAGACAAAAAGAAAACTCCTCCTATGAAACTGAGGGATAGGTCAGGTGTGGAAAAGCTCCTGGGAAAAGTGTGTGACTTTGAGCATATTCTGGGTAAAGAATCAGCTTTTGGCAGAAGATGAGTAGTAGGCGGGGACGTCTACCAGACTCTCCCCTCCCCTGGAAGCTCCCACCAGAGCCCTAAAATTTCTCCAGCAGAAAGGAATGAGGGCGGGGAGCTGGGAACTCTTCCTCAGAGAGGTCTCTCTCAGAGGGTGGCAGCCATGAGAGCTCTGAGAGGGCAGTCTGCTGTCTATCTTGTCCCCTGCTCTATCCCAGAACCAGGCTCACTGCCTGCCTCATAACAGGAGCCCAGGAGTTACTATGGAATGAATGAGTGAGTGTATAATCTAAGTTGCTCCCTCTCCCCATCCCTTTGTGAACATCACTCAGAAGCAGTGACTACACTCCGCCAGTCTGGGGTAGGTCATCTTTGCTCACCCCAGGTCTAGCCTGTGGCCCACCTGTGTTCATGTTTCCTTACTACCTCTCACACTTGTCCACCCCACTACTCCTCCTTTCCCACTGCTTCTCCTCTGGCTACTGACACAGCCTCGTAACAACTCTTACTTTCTAATCTATCTCATCTACAGTGGATGCTGAATTCATGATCCCAGCTCTTATCTGCATTGCTCACACCCACACGCCTGCACTAGCTCCTAGGTACCCATGAGAGAAAAGTCAATGGAAAATCTCGCCCCAGCTGCCTTCCTACATCCCAGCACCTGCCAGCCCTCTGTGGGGCTTGGGGTTTTGGTTAGGTGCCACTGTCGTGTCTTTTATCCTGCCCTTTTGTTTCGAAGCCACATCCTATCCAGGCAGTAAGACCCCTTGAGAATCAAACTGACTGGGTTTAAACTCCAGTCACCTTATTTCCTAACCAAGCAGACATTGACAAATCTCTGAACCTGAACCTCAATGCTATCTTCTCTAGAATGACACCTACCTTTTGCGTGGTTGTTAGGAGATGGTATGAATAAAGGACCTGGCACATAGTAGGTGCTTAATGAATGATAGATATGATTTTTGGTAATTCCTGCCTTGAGAGAGAGAAAGAGAGAGAGAGAGAGAGAAAGAAAGAAAGAAAGAAAGAAAGAAAGAAAGAAAGAAAGAAAGAAAGAAAGAAAGAAAGAAAGAAAGAAGAAAGAAAGGAGGAAGGAAGGAAGGAAGGAAGGAAGGAAGGAAGGAAGGAAGGAAGGAAAGAAAGAAAGAAAGAAAGAAAGAAAGAAAGAAAGAAAGAAAGAAAGAAAGAAAGAAAGAAAGAAAGAAAGAAAGAAAGAAAGAAAGAAAGAAGGAAGGAAAGAAAGAAAGGTTAAAAACAGAGGTATAATGAAATAAATTTTTTCTTCTCTCCTCCCAGCCAAAAACTGGAGGATTGTTCCTTAAAAACATCAGAGAAACTGCCTGGGAGAGATAACAGCTTCAGGTGTGGTTGCTGCTGCCTCTCACCCCTCTCACCCCTGGCATCTGGGGCACCCCCAACCTAATGGCTCACACATCTAAAGGGAAGCTGCTCAGGCTCTTGGTGGTTGTGTTCAACCCCCCCCCCCCGCCCCGGTCATCCTTCCGCCTCTGAAGAGAGGCCCCATGGGTTCACAGACCAAGTGCACAATGAACAGAAAGCATAGCCAGGGGAGGAGGACTTGCATTCTCCAGTGCAGCCAAGGAGAAAAATATGACCCCTCACCAGCAGTTCCCTGTGGGCAATTCCTGAGGCAGGAGTGGCCACAGAGTGGGGGAGGTGGGTAAAGAAAAGGCTAATGATGTGGGCGTTCTTCCAAAAAGGGGACCCTCAAAACTTTTCCAAAGCCATGGACTCCTCAGGGTAGAAAGTTCCCTAGACTGATGGTGTTCTAGAAGAAAACAGTATGATTGAGTATCAGGGAGGTGTGGAAGCTATGCATGGGCTCTTTGATTAGATGTCCTCTCAGGTCCCCCACCCCTCATTCTGGGTCCTACAGCTGAGAAGTCCTTGGGGCTTCAAGCTGCTAGAAAAGCAAAATAAACAAAAGACACTCCTTTGTCAATAAAGCAGGTAACTAAGGAAAGTAGGGGCTTTTAATACCAGACACTGTCAGCACAAGGAGATACATACAAAGCTGGGTCAGTTTTAGTTCAGCAGGTCCTCAAATAATGTGGCTTTATTACAGTGTAGATGAGAGGTAAAAAAAAACATCAATTCCTGGCTGGTGCCACTGTTTCTGTGGGGTTGGCACGTTCTCCCCATGTCTATGTGAGTTTCCTCCCACATTCCAAAGCTATGCGTGCATGTGAGGTGAACTGGTGTGTCTCCATTGTCCCAGCCTGAATGAGCGTGGAAGGGGGACCTGTCCACAGTGGGGCCCACCTTGTGTCCTGAGCTGCTAGGGGAGACTCCAGCACCTCCTTGGCCCTGAACTGAAATAAATTAGTTGGAAAATCATTCTTACTTGTTTTTATGCATCTTTCTTAAGTGTATGTATAGCTCACATTTATATCAATGTTTAGTATTAGAAGTGTTTTGGGACTTTTGGCCAACATGAAGTCGTAAGTAGATACACTTTGCCTCCTTGCACAACCAAAACAAGAACAACAACAAATTTAAAAACAGAAAACAAAACCAAAACTGCCAGAAAATCGAACTGTATAAAGTCTGACAACCAAGGAGTTAAAGAAGAAATAGTCATCCAGACTGGTAGGAGGGGCGGAGATGGGCAGCCAGGGTGGAGGGAATGCATGGCAAGGCAGTGGCCTGAGGACCAGGTGAGGCTGTGGCTAGAGGACCGGCAGTCCCGCATTTGCATGCAGATAAACCGGGAGGAACAACTGGAGAGCGAGACAGACCATATAACCCAGGGTTCCAGTGTAGGGAAAGAAACCCTCAAAACCTCTGGCTGTAAAAACCAGTGGGGATTGTGGTGGAAGGAGAAACTCCCAGCCTCACAGGAGTGTTCCTTGGAAAGACCCACAGGGTCCTAGAATGTATACAAACCCATCCATCCAGGGATCTGCACCAGAATGCCCAAATTTTGCTTGTGGGTAGTGGGGGCAGTGACTGAAAGCCAACGGAGAGCTGAGCAAGCGGCATTATTCCCTCTCTGACCTCTCCCCCACATACAGCACCGCAATGCAGCAAAGTGGGTTGCCCCGCCCTGGCGAATACCTAAGGCTCTGCCCCTGACAACATAACACGAGCACCGAGATAGAGAAATATGACCCAAATGAAAGAACAGATCAAAATGCCAGAAAAAAACACAACTAAGCAATGAAGAGACAGCCAACCCATCAGGTGCAGAGTTCAAAACACGGGTAATCTGGATGCTAACAGAAATGGTTGAGTATGGTCGCAAAATAGAGGAAAAAGGGAAGGCTATGAAAAATGAAATAAAGAAAAATATACAGGGAACCAACAGTGAAGGAAAGGAAATCAGGACTCGAATCAATGATTTGAAGCAGAAGGAAGAAATAAACATTCAACTGGAACAGAATGAAGAAACAAGAATGCAAAAAAATGAGGAGAGGCTGAGGAACTTCCAGGAGAACTTCAAACATTCCAACCTCCAAATCATAGGGGTGCCAGAAGGAAAAGAGGAAGAACAAGACATTGAAAACTTACTTGAAAAGACAATGGAGAACTTCCCCAATCTGGCAAAGGAAATAGACTTCCAGGAAGTCTAGGAAGCTCAGAGAGTCCCAAAGAAGTTGGACCCAAGGAGGCACGCACTAAGGCATGTCATAGTTACATTACTCGAGATTAAAGATAAGGAGAGAATCTTAAAAGCAGCAAAACAAAGGGAAACAGTTGCCCACAAAGGAGTTCCCAGAAGACTATCAACTGATTTCTCAAAAGAAACCTTACAGGCAAGAAGGGGCTGGAAAGAAGTATTCCAAGTCATGAAAGGCAAGGACCTACATCTAAGATTACTTTATCCAGCAAAGCTATCATTTAGAATGGAAGGGCAGGTAAAGTGCTTCCCAGATAAGGTGAAGTTAAAGGAGTTCATCATCACCAAGCCCTTATTATATGAATTGTTAAAGGGACTTATCTAAGAAAAAGATCAAAACTATGAACAGTAAAATGACAACAAACTCACAACTATCAACAACTGAACCCAAAAACAGAAACACACTAAGCTAACAACTAGAACAGGAACAGATTCACAGAAATGAAGATGACATAGAGGGTTATCAGTGGGGAGGGGGAGGGTGGAGAATGGGGGAAAAGATACAGGGAATAAGAAGCATAATTGTAGGTACAAAATAGACAGGAGGAGGTTAAGAGTAATATAGGAAATGGAGAAGCCCAAGAACTTATATGTATGACCCATGGGCATGAACAAAACTCGGGTTGGGGGGGGGATGCTGGGGGAAGGGGAATAAAGGGGAGAAAAAATGGGACAACTGTAATAGCATAATCAATAAAACATACTTAAAAAATAAAAATAAAAAGAGAAATAAAAACAGAAGTGTTTGGGTCTTTATTTAGAAGTTTGATGATGTTTTGTTACCAGAAATATGCTTTTAAGAAATTAATTCTTGTTTATATCAGCCTGTGATAAAGTTGGTTCCCCTATATGTCATTTTGCTTAAAATCACAGTTTCCAGGAACCTATCAGTGACATCAAGCAAGGACTTACTCTGTTTGGAGAAGGCACATTATTCTTTTGAAATAAGAATAAAGAAAGCAATTAGAAACTTCAGGAAGATCTAAAGCTGTTCAAGAAACCATCCACCACTTTAAAGCAAGTTAAATACATTTCATGCCTTTGAGCAATTAATTGATGGAGCCTAAGAAAATTGAATGCATGGAATCTTGATGTGTTCTTAGCCAAGGCCATGTGCTTTGAGTGGCCTGGGCATCATGACATTGGATCAGTGGGAGAGAAAATGTAATCCTTGGGTACATACTCCTTGGCTCAGCAGCAAACTATACTCACACAGGCATGAGAGTAATATTGGTTTATTGATTTTTTTTAAAAGACTATTTTAAAGTCACTCTATGGACAAAATGCAACTGTCCTCATTATGACATATTTAAATATTATTTCATACAGTATTTAAATGTTATCAACTTTTAAAATGTAAAAATAAGACTATTACAGGCAGGTCGAGAAGTAGAAGAGTGGGGAGTGGAAGAAGAGAGATGCGAGTGGCGAATTTCTCATTTTCTGCAGTGGGAAGTCATTAGACTGTATCTTCACTCTGTGGAATGGGAAGTCAGGTGTATTGTTCAGAACACAAACGTAACCAATAGAAGAACTGTGAATATTTTTAACTAGCAAAACCCAGGAGTAGTAGGAGAGGGAAGAATGGAATATATAAGTGAGTAAAACTATTTTTCATAGAAGACGGTGTCAGTTTCCTAGGGCTGCCACAACAAAGTACCAAAAACTGGATGATTTCAACAACAAAATTATTGTCACATAGCTCTGGATGCTGGCAGCGTGAGATCAAGATACCACAAGGATGGCGCCTTCTGAGGACTGTGAGGGAGGGCCTGCTCCATCTCTTTCTCCAGTCCTGGCAGTCGTGGGCAGTATTTGGTGGTGTGTCCTGGCTTGCAGATGCACCACTCTTCTTAACATTGGTCATCGTCACGAGGCGTGCTCCCCTGTGTCTTAACATGGTGTTCCTCAACATGTTTTATTAGATCACCAATTACATTGTTAGGGCCCACCCCAATGACTTCATTTTCACTTGATTACCTCTTTAAATTTTAACTTTTTAATTTATTGCTTTTAGAGAAAGGAAGAAAAGAAGGGAGAGAGAGAAACATCAATTTGTTTGTCCATTTACATATGCATTCATTGGTTGATCTTGTATGTGCCCTGACCAGGGATCAAACCCTCAACCTTGGCATATTGAGATGGTGCTCTAACCAGTTGAGCTACTGGGCCATGGCTGATTACCTCTGTAAAGACAGTACTTCCAAACAAGGTCTCATTCTGAGGTACTGGGAGTTAGGACATGAACATATCTTCTTGGAGGGCATACAGCTCAACTCATAAAAAAGAGTCATTAGATATTGTCTAAAGTTCCTATATTAAGACGTGGCAGTCTATGCATATAATTTGGATGTATGCAGGTCAGAGTTGCTCAGTCCAGGTGAGGGGCCCCTGAGCTGACTCTTGTGGCCTAGAGGTCTCTTCCCTGACTCTCCTTTGACCCAGAGTTGCCAGATTTGGAAATTTCAGATAAACAATGAATAGAGGGTTACTGGGTTGTTTGTTTGTTTGTTTGTTTGTTTTCAGCATAAATATGTCCATTGTCATACTTGGGACATGCTTACTTACACTAAAAAATTGTTGTTTATCTGAAATTCAGATTTAACTGAGTGTCCTGTATTTTATCTGGCAATCCTACCTTGGCCATGCCTTTCCAAGGGTTCTTTCCACCTAAGGCCTTCATCCCCACTTCTGGACCACGCTTGCAGGACCTGAGGCCCTGGACTTCTCTGCTCAGATGAAGTGACCTGAGCCTGCTTCCAGGGCCTCTGTAAGCCTTTTCACCCTGACCATTCCTCCCCTAGGAGGACTGTACCAAGGTGTGGGCGATCCTAAGGCCCCAGTCAATTTGGGGGGAGGGGCGGGCGGCGCATGTGGACAGAGCTTGAGTGTGAAGGCTGGGGTGTCTACCTATGCAGGCACAGAACCCCTTGTCCTGGGTGGGAACAGAAATAGGACAACTGCAGCCTGGGGGACTGGTCTAGCTCTGGTGAGTCCAGGAATTCTCAGTTTGAACTTGGCCTTTAAGTGGTTATTAAGGTACATTTGCCAAGGTAAGAGAATAGGGCATAATATACAGTTTATAGGATTGATAACTTTTTCATACTTAGACACGTGGCATGTATGCTTCTAAATGTACCCTTGCCCAGACCCTGCATATGTTATGGGCAGGCCTGACATGTGTAAACACAGCAAAACTGGAAACAAACCATTTCATATTGTTGATGGTGGGGAATGGGTGGAGGAAAGGAAAGGTGGGGGACAGAGAACTGTGGCATGTTGTTATGAACCTCTCTGTCAATTTGATTGTTTTATCATTTGCGTTCTTTGCTTTGTTATGAATATCCTTGAGTTCCCAACCCCTTCCTCAAGTCTTCTTGATCCCTAGCTCTTACCTCCCTTCTTCCAACTTCTACAACCCTCAGGGCTGGGAAGCACCCTGCCTGCCTGGGCAGCTCGCCCAGAGTTCTCTGCAGCCAGTGCCCCAGCCCTAAGCAGGCTGGCTGCCTGTCTCCCCTGAGAGGTTGCCTTGGGCCAAGATCAGCATGGCCTGAGTCCCAGCCCTTCCCACGGTCGGCAGCCTCTGCTGGAGCTTCTCTCCCTGCTCTGTCTGCATCGGTGTTCCCACTTGCATCCCCTGATAATCCCCTTGGGTTTGGGAGCAGCCTGGAGGCCTGCCTGCAGCCTCCTTCTGGTGGGTGGTATGCAGCAGTGCGGCATAGAAACTGTGTTGCACCCTGGCCTGTTCATGAGAGGCAAGGGTCTGCTGTGCCGATGGCTTTCTGCTGTCATCGAGAGTCGGCCTTCCACCTGGTGGTACCTGCCTTTCCCATCCCTGCTCTCTTCATGCCTCAGTCTCTGCCACACGCTTCTCTCCCTGCCGCATCTCCCTGTTTCTACCTTTGTCTTTCTCTCTTGGCGTTACTCACCAGTCTTCTGCCCACCAACTCACTTCTACTCTCTTTACAGGCACAGGGGCCATTGCTCCTCTCCCATTCCAGACCCCAGACCCAACTCCATACATGGGATTACATCTCCCTACCCCACCCACTAAACCGCCACCCACATCTAATCCTCGCCTTTCAAGCTGACCCCTAACAAATGGCTCTTGGCCTATTCCTGGTGCCCCACAGCTAACAAGGGGATTGGGACCCACCCTTGTAACTTGCCCCATTCTAGAACTTTAATTCAAACTCACTCTCATTCATAACATATCCCAATCCCACCCTTAGCCTGTGGGAGGCACTGGGGCTGAAACTCAAGATTTGCTATGTGCCCTGGGTGTTTGGCCAAGGTCTGGGTTCCTGGAAATTGTGAGATTGGCCTGGGAAAGAAACAAAATAATTCCTATGAAATATGCCCCAGTCAGTGCAGCTGCTGAAAACAGTCCCTGGGGACTAGGAAGAGGTCAGGAGAGGGCAGCGAGGATGCTACTAGGAGGGCACCAGAAATGCTGGCTGGAGAGGGGCCAGTGAGGAGGAGGGCAGTGCCACATGGAAAGGAGGGTCTGGCGAGACCCAGGCAGAGAGCGGAGGGCTTGGGGCGGTGGGCAGAGGCTTCCTGCTGGATACCCCCGGGTCGTTCTTCATTCACTCATGCAACAGCTATTTATTGAGTACCCGCTTAGTAGCTGGCCCTTTGGCTGGCTGGGGGTAGCAGTGAAGAGAGCCAAGTGCCTACCCAAGCGGAGCTCACATCCAGACTAGGGAGATGGACAAGAAGTACTCTCACAGACACGTCAGAGGTCAATGTTAGGAAGAGGGACAAATAATTCAGCAAGAGGGGACAAAGAGTGACAAAGGCTATTTATGTAAGGTGGTCAGGGAAGGCCTTTTTGGGAAGCTGGCATTGAAAGGTCTCCATAGACAAGAGGACATGAGCCCTGCAAATACATGGGGACCGAGTCCACTTTGAGAATAGAGCAAGCGCAGTGGCCCCAAGGTGAGGGCAGGTGACGGTGGGCAGGAGGACAGGAGGCCAGATCGGTAGACAGGGTCAGACCACCAAGGCAGCTCCTGGTTTCCAAGGTCTGAGGAATTGAGATCAGGGGAGCAGTATGTGAAGAGGGAGGGAGAGGGCGGCAAAGGGAACAGGGAGTGAGGTGGGGGCAGCCTGGGGCCAGGTCAGCTCTGCCTGGGCTAAGGCCTGATGCTGGAGAGAAGCACCCCCACCCACAGCCTCAGGTGCCCACGCAATGAACTTACACTCACTCCACCCCATATACCCACATGTGTGCACATACCAACAAACACATATGGAAAATCAGCACAGTCTCACATGCATGTGAATAGAAATGATTGTGTGCCAACATATGTGTGCATGCAGACTCCTCTTGTAAGTGCAAACATTCATTAGAAATTCTAAAATGGCGAACACTGGGGCTGAAGGATATTAGACCATCTCATTCAGCTTCCACACAAAACAGAAAACCGAGGCCCAGGAAAGGGAAGGACTTTCTCAAGTCCCATGATCTGGTGGTCTGGGACGATCTCAAATTCCCCCTGCCCCAGCGTGCTCCCAGCGTCACATACACGGTGACGTTTCCTGGCAGAGTTCCTCCTGTAATGTCATATTCTCAAGGGCTTTGGCTTGCCTCTCCCTCCCAGGAGACCCACAGGCTTAACCAAGTCCCTCTAGGAGCTGTTGAGCTTCCTCCCAAGTCTCCCAACAAGCTGTGTTGAGGGAATGCGGGGCTGGGATCAAGACCAATCTGCCCTCCTTGGTGTGATGGCAACAGCTCCACAACCGCAGAGCCACACATCTGAGTGCCACTGTCTCTTGGCTCTTGGAGCTCATTTCAGGGCTCATCAGACCGTCTTTCCCCGGCTCCTCTTCTGTGTCTCGCTTCCTTTCTCTGCCTTCAGGTCTAACCCTGGCTGTCAGTGATTCTTTGCTTTTTTTTCTCTATTTCTCCTGTCTCTCTCTCAATTTCTCTGTCTCAGTTTCTCTCTATTTCTCTCTCTGCTGGGCGCTGTCCCTCTTACTCCATTTTTTCTCTCTCTCTCTCCCGGATCTTTCTTTACCTTCCTGGAAACTCTGACGTGGCCTCCAGCAGCCCCCTGGTCAGTGGGAGTGGGGCCTCTTTGGGGTGGGGGAGTCAGGCTGAGCAGTAGCAGCTGGAGAGGGATTGGCCACATTGGTGGGAGGGGAGGCAGGAGGAATGGGAGGAGAAAGGGCTCGGTGGGCCGTCTTCTTGGCAGGGAGGGCTAGGAAAAAGGAAGCAGGAAAGAAAAGCCCTGTGGGAGAGTGGGAACCACCGCCCCTGCTAGTGTAACCCACTGTCCCAGTTTGACTGGGACTGCTGGATTTCACAGCTGGAAGTCCCACATCCCGGGAAACCCCTCAGTCCTAGGCAAACCTGGACAGTTGGCCACTCTACCCGGAGGCCCACAGGCACCAGGGCAGAGCTGGCAGGAAGAGCTCCCAGGCCTGGTCCCTCCCCCGACCCCCAGTTCTCCCTCCCACTGTGTGGTGCTGCTGAGGACCCAGGCGTGGTGGAGGGCTTCCATCTATGACCTGAGGACAAGCAAGGGATCCACACACTCAACAAGGCCCCCATCTCCGAGCCAGAGCCGCTCTGCGGGGTGGGGGGTAGCAGCCCATAGGGAGCTCCTGGGCTGGGAGGAAGAAGGGGAGCTGGCCTCCGGCTTGTTTCCTCCCCTGCTTGCATTATCTCCTGTGGAATGGGCTTCTCAGGGAGAACTTTCAGCAGGTAAGAGTAGAGGGGCTGCCTAGGAGGCAATAAACCCCCCTCCTCGGAGCTGTGCGCAGCCGTTCCTCAGGCTCAGCATGGAGTGGCCCTGTGTGTACCACCGTGAGGCACCACTTCTGGCCGTTCTTAGCTGAGGCCCACTGGGCCCTGGTGGCTTTTGTCCTATTGTCCTCCCTGGTGGAGGTGGGTCATGGCTACAGCCTCAGGTAGCAGTAAGGTCTGGACAGACAGGGAAGAGCTCTCGGTGAGCTATGTATGCAGACCCAGTCCTGCCTGGCCAGGCAGGTCCATCTCCATTCTCCTGCCCTCTGACCCCATGGCTGTTCTGCAGTGGGGATTCTGAGAGCAGCTACCACCGTCTTTGAGGAGGGGGAATGGGGGACAAGGGCTCCCCCTCCCCCAAGAAGGCTAGTAACACACTCATCCACCCAACAGAGTATAGGTCCCCTACGTTGTGTGAAATATTCTTAAAATTCCCTGAACTAGGGGACCATGGAACCTTGGGAATGCCCCTTCCAGCCTGGGCCTAGAGTTCCCGCCTGTAAAATGAGGCTGTGGAGGAGGTGACTTCTAAAGCACTCTCATTTCTGGCATCTGATGACCATCCAATGTACTCGTTCGTTGTTGAGAGACATTTATTGAGCATCTCCTCTGTGCCGGGATTAACAACAACTGCAAGGACCAAATGCCTGCCTTCTACAGTCTTCCTTTCTCGTAGGGGGGGTCTCACATTAAATACCCAGGTCTCTGCTACGTGAGTCAACAGAGGAAAGCTCTAAAAGGAAAGACGGAGTCCCAAACAAGCAAGCAAACAGGAAAAAAAAAACAACAACTTGAAGGAAACAGACAATGCAGATAGAAACGTTAAAAAATAGTGATAAAAGGTCTATTATTATCCCCAGGAAAGTAAAATATTAATGAAACAAGAGTGGGACACGATAGATTTTATTTTATTTTTAAATTAACTCTGCTTACTATGCAATATATTTTAAAGAAAATATTCAGTAAATAAAAAGGAATCTTTGAAATTTAAAATTTATAAAGCAGAAATCAAAAGGTCTACTAGAAGGGTGGAATAATAGCATTAAGGAGATCTGCTAGGGCAAAGGACAGACAGAAACCCTCAGGCGCCATGCACAGAACCAATGTCAGAGAGCCAGGGGTCCCTCAGCGCCAGGGCTGTGAGCATCACTAAAGCAACAACATTAAAGGGAGGGTCCCCTTTAAAATTCTGGGGGGAAAAGAATCTCCCTCTGTAATTCTATACCCAGTCAGCCTTTCAATCAAGATTTGGGACAGAATGAAGAATTCTAGATGTGCAAGATCTCAAAATATCTATCTCCCATGCACCATTAGAGGATATTGTATGTGGATATGAACAAAAGCAACTCCATCTCTGTGTCCAGGATTTCACTTCATTTTTAAGTTTCATGCTGGACCTTTGTCCGTAGCAAGCATATCAAAGCCTTCTAGTTGATGGCGATCTGTGTTCCTTAAAATGTAGCCATAAGTGTTTGTATTAGTAACGCCTAGAAGGGCACAACAACCAAGATAAACATCAGACTGGTAAGGGTATCAATTATGAACCATCATCTATCACAAGACCACCAGATGGCATGGCCCCGGTGCTACTGCGTCCTTTGTCCCCTTGTCTTGTCAGTCATTAGTGCCCGAGTTATACCACAGAGAAAGTACAGTGACAAGGGCCTGCAGAGGCGAATAATCTGCGCAGAATTGCTGGATCGTTCGTCTCTTCCACTCACACCCAGTCGTCCCATAAGTAAATTACCCTATAAAATTTCTGGTATATTCTATGGGGTTGTCAGCTTCGTTTTTCTATCCGAAGATACTTCTCATTACAGTGGTCAGTACACCTTTGTTTCACTGTCAGATAGATGTGTTCTGCCAAAATGAATAAACTAAGGAGGGGATGACGTGGGACCCAGGAAGCAGGTGATCCAACCCAAGAGGTGACAGAGAGCATGAGTAACGGAGGTGGGCCATTTTTGCGAGCGTGTGGCACAGCAGACCTCAAAAGAAACCAAACTGAGCCCTAGCTGGTGTGGTTCAGTGGATTGAGTAGAAGGAAAGGTTGCTGGTTCAATTCCCAGTCAGGGCACGTGCCTGGGTTGGGGGTGTTTCTCTGAAGAAACCGATGTTTCTCTCCCTCTCTTTCTCCCTCCTTTCCCCCTCTCTCTAAAAATAAATAAATAAAATCTTTTAAAAAACAAACAAACAGGTGTGCTGCAAAAAAAAAAAAAAAAAAATTTTAAGTAGCAGGTCAGAAAGCTCAGAGAGAGATTTCTTCCAGAAGATAACATTGGTGGAGGACTTTGTGTATTTACCTATGTCCAGAGGAAATTCATCTAACTAGGGGAGAATTGGAAATTGAATTACTGATAGGTATTAAAAACACACACACATACACAGCCCTGACTGGTGTGGCTCAGTTGGTTGGGCATCATTCCACAAAGCAAATGGTTGCCGGTTCGATTCCCAGTTGGGGCACATGCCTAGGTTGTGGGTTCAGTTCCTGGTCAGGGTACATGCGAGAGACAAAGAATCGATGTGTCTCTCTCATACTAATGTTTCTGTTCCTCTCTTTCTCCCTCCCTTCCCCTCTCTCTAAAAATAAATAAATAAAAGACAACAACAATAACACACACACACACACACACACTCCCCCCCCAAGAAAAAGGTAACTAATAAATCCAGGGAAAACAAGAGCTCATAGTAATAGCTCTGAGAAAAAACAGGGAGGTCTATGAGAGTAATTAATGGGGGAACCTACCATAGCCTTGGTGGTATCGGAAGGGATGAACTGAGGAGGGAGTGTGTAATGGAAGCCTGAAATGCCAGAAGGAACCAGCCACCGCAGAGGGGCTTGGGTCAGGGAAGAGTCTCTGCATTCTGCAGCTTTAGAGAAGGGTCGGGTGGGGACTGTGAGTCCCTCAGAGCACCTAAGGAGGTGGCATGGCCTTGTGCAGGTGAGGTGGTAGACGAGGTGGTAGACAGGCTGTGCAGAAGCACTGTGATGCCCCTCCACCAGGAAGCCCTCCCTGACTGGCACTGAAGTTGAATTACTGAACTCTGGATGTATGTGTTTCTAGCTTCCAGTTTGGCTGGCCCACCAAATTTAGGACGTTTCCTAAATCCTCTAGCACAATAGTGATGATGATAGACAGAGCTTCCCCTAGAGTGGAAAAGAGCTCAGTTAGACTCTAAAAATATCTTCAGCATCAGACCAGAATATTGTGCAAGCAGCACACTGCTTCCCAGGACTTGATTTGTGGCAGGAGAATGAGAATGTGATGAGCTGGGAAGGGGGCTCTCTGGGGATGCTTTCAGCCAAAGATGATACCTGTTTGTCCTTGGTCCTGTCAAGAGAGTAAGTTGAGTCATGAGCAGAATTCAACCGGGTATAGAGACAAAAGAACAGGAAGTTTGGGGGAGGAGGACTGAGGAACGCAAGCAGACTTGTGCTGTGGAGTGCAAAACTCTCGTCTAGAAAGTTTTCAGGGGCCCCCTCATCTTTCGGCTTCCCTTCCAGCTCTCCGATTTGGGTCCTCTCTCCCCTCCTCATTCCCCCTCCCCTGGGACATCCCCTTTGGGGGAAAAAGGGTCAGATATCCTCACCCTAAAGGTATATGCCCCTTCCACACAGGTAGCATTCAGATAGTGAAGCTCAGGAAACAATGCTACCTCCACAGACATGCAGCACGAATGGTGGGGTTCCAGACAGTGTGGCAGGCCACAGAGAGAATATTCCAGAAGGAGTGAAGTTCCTCAGCCCCACCTCTGCCTGCCAGGTGGGCAGTCCTGGGTGATGGAACAATCTTTGTGAGCCTGGGTGTCTCAGAATCCCAGCAAAGGACACTGAAGCCTCTCTGCTTCTTGTCCCAAGCTTCCTGCTACTGGGTAGGAGCTGAGTCACCTCCCTGTCTGCCTCCCTGACCGCACCCACCCACCCACCCAGTGTGGTGGGAAGAAGAGGCCAGAGCCTTGGGACCTCCCTGGATAACAGCATGAGTTTAGGGCAGCCAAGCTGTGGAGCCAGCAGGCAGGACTGACCCGGGGGAGAAGGATGTGTTTTCTTACAAAAACAGGCCTAACATTTTGGCTTCTCACTGAAGCCTTGGACCTGGTGGGTGTTTCATACACTTTGGCCTTCTCAGCTCTTCACTGAGACACACCCTCCACCCAAACAGACACATTAAAGAAGAGATTCATCCTCACTCCTACACACAAACACACACGTGCCCAAATACACACACAAACTCACAGACACAAACACACAAAGACAGCCTCATGCCTTTTAAAACACACACTCAGATGTCCCCAAGCACACACAAACTCACACAACAGTCCCACACCCGCATCCACACAAGCACGCATGCACACTCATCCCCATACAAAGATGTCATGCCTGCACGTACATGCCCACATTAGGGCCCCCCCTTTTTTTGTTCTTGTTTGAAGTGAGGTTAGAAGTCTCTCACCTTCCCTGAGATTCAATTTCTTACCCTTCCCGCCATACAAACCCTCCGGCCGCATCTTTTCTTGGGTCCTGTCCAGCTAGTGCTGTGCCTTTAAGGAAGTCGAAGCTGCTAAAAGTGAGTGAGAGAGAGAGAGAGAGAAAATAGCCAAAAAAATTTGGCATCTTCCCCCTCAAGTTTCTGGTGTCACTTATGAAACACAGGTCCTCGTTGCTGGAGAAAAGCAGTTGTTTTGCTGGAAGAGGGCGCGCAGGCTCCTTCCTGCAGCCGCTCAGCAGCTGGGCCCAGGCACCCTGTCGGGGAAGGGCAGGCTTGGGGTGCAGGGACCAGACTGGTACCCTGGCAGCAAATTCCTCCAGCAACTTCCCCCAGCAACTTCCCCACCTCTTGAGAGCCCTTGGCTCTGCAGACTGTCCTGGGCTAACTTCGGCCTTTGTTGCTTTCTGGTTCCATCTTAGGAGAGTCTCTGCTTGACTAAGAGAGAGTACTTTGAAGGTAAGCCAGCGGGAGGGGGGCTTCAAGGGCCAGAGGGAGAAGAGGGAAGCCTGCTGGGCCCAGGGACCCCTGGGTGCTTTCCTGTTGGTTCAGGGTGCTTGGGACAATTCCTTGTTTGGACCTGTCTAGGGGGCATCTGCCCCTCCAACAACCGCAGCCCCGGAAGTCCCAGCAGCATTTGGGTTGAGCCTCTGGCCTCCCCCAAGCCAGCTGAGAGGTCCTGGTGGGGTTTATTTAGGCAGCTGCCTGGTGCAGTTTGAACAGAACAGGCCACAGGGGTGATTCTGTAGAAAGGGTCTGGTGTCTGCTGTGGTCAGGGCCGGTAGGAGCAGGAGGGGGTGTGGGGGGCGGATGGGGGTGGTGTGCAGTGCACAAGGGGCCTTGTCTGGGCCAGGGCAAAGCATACCTATGGGGGGCTCTGGTGGGAGGGACTGTGGCCAGGATGTGGGAGGGCAGGAGGGAGGTTCCACAGAGTGCTGGGGGAGGGGGCGCCTGGAAAACAGATTTCAAGTCATAAAGTCAGCTAGGAGCTGGCCGAGGCAGGGAGAGCTTTCCGCTCAGAGGAGGAGCTGGGGTTCTCTTCCATCCTGTCTTCATCTCTCCTGGCTGCATGACCTCGGGCAAGTCCTGGCCCTTCCTTGGGCCTCAGTTTCCCATTCTGTAGAATAGGGGTGGCGGGCTAACTGGTGTTGGGTCTTAACCGGCTTATGTGGGACAGGGCTCTGATGGGGAAGAGCTCTGGGTTGGGGTCCTGACTGGGATGACTGCCTTCCGTGGGTCCCTGGAGTCACCTCGGTGGCATGTCCTTTTCTGCAGGAGGCAGGATGCAGGAGCTGTGTCTGCTGTGCTGGGCGGTCCTTCTTGGCCTGGGGCAGGCCTGTCCTGAGCCCTGCGACTGCGGGGAGAAGTACGGCTTCCAGATAGCTGACTGTGCCTACCGCGACCTGGAGGCGGTGCCTTCTGGCTTCCCAGCCAACGTGACCACATTGAGCCTGTCGGCCAACCGGCTGTCCAGTCTGCCAGAGGGTGCCTTCAGGGAGGTGCTCCTGCTGCAGTCACTGTGGCTGGCACACAACGAGATCCGCACGGTGGCCGCTGGCGCTCTGGCCTCGCTGGGCCATCTCAAGAGCCTGGACCTCAGCCACAACCTCATCTCTGACTTCGCCTGGAGCGACCTGCACAACCTCAGTGCCCTCCAGTTGCTCAAGATGGACAGCAACGAGCTGACCTTCATCCCCCGAGACGCCTTCAGCAGTCTTCGTGCCCTGCGCTCACTGCAGCTCAACCACAACCGCTTGCACACGCTGGCTGAGGGCACCTTTGCACCGCTCACTGCACTGTCCCACCTGCAGATCAATGACAACCCTTTCGACTGTACCTGTGGCATCATGTGGTTCAAGACGTGGGCCCTGACCACAGCCGTATCCATCCCAGAGCAGGACAACATCACCTGTACTTCGCCCCACGTGCTGAAGGGCACACCGCTGAATCGCCTGCTGCCGCTGCCTTGCTCAGCACCCTTGGTGCAACTCACCTACCAGCCCAGCCAGGACGGTGCCGAGCTGCGGCCTGGCTTCGTGCTGGCACTCCACTGTGACGTGGAGGGGCAGCCGGCTCCCCAGCTTCACTGGCATATCCAGACGCCCGGTGGTGCAGTGGAGATTGCCAGCCCCAACGTGGGTGCTGATGGGCGTGCCCTGCCTGGTGCCCTGGCAGCCAGCAGCCAGCCACGCTTCCAGGCCTTTGCCAATGGCAGTCTGCTCATCCCCGACTTTGGGAAGCTGGAGGAAGGCACCTACAGCTGCCTGGCTACCAACGAGCTGGGCAGTGCGGAGAGCTCAGTGAACGTGGCACTGGCTACACCGGGTGAGGGGGCCGAGGATATGCTGGGACGCAAGTTCCATGGCAAAGCAGCTGAGGGTAAGGGCTGCTATACTGTTGACAACGAGGTGCAGCCGTCAGGTCCCGAGGACAACGTGGTAATCATCTACCTCAGCCGAACTGGGGGCCCAGAGGCTGCAGCAGCAGGAGAAGGGGTCTCTGGGCAGCAGCCCCCAGGTCTGCTCCTGATGGGTCAGAGTCTCCTCCTCTTCCTCTTCTTCACTTCCTTCTAGCCCCACCCCAACCCAGCTGGGCTGGAGCAGCCCCAGGGCCTCCCCGACTCCTCCCTCTGACTCTGTGGATGTCCCCGCTGAGGTCTGGAGTTGGCAACTCCCAAGGCCTGCATGGGGGACATCACATCTTCCTACCTCCCCTTCTCATCTCTTCTGGAACACTTGCCACCTCAACTTCTAGACTTACTCAAAGCTAGTGACTAGGACAGAATTCGATCCCATAACTCACATGGCCCATGCTCCCCTATGGGGGCAGTGTGCCAACAGGGTACTGCCCTAACCAACTGGGCAAAGCCTCACTGATGGAATTCCATAGACTGGGACTGACGCAGGCGGGGCACAGGGGAAAGGAATGGGATGAGTCAGCAGTGGCTGGTGTGGCTCTAAGGCTCTCAGTGCCCTGCTTGAGCTCTTGTCGCCCACTGGCACTCTCTGATGACTTGGGGACTCTGGAGTCTCTGCACTTGTCTCAGACAGGACTGGAGGATCCAGGATGGCCTTCCTCTCCTCACTTCCTCCCTCAGCCTGTGCCCCTCCATCCTAGACACCTGTCCCGCCTTCCTCTCCAAATATGCATCTGTAGCCTGCCCCTCTGAAGAGGCCAGCCAGCCTGGGGGCCGCAGAGAAATAAATAGCATTTCTGATGCTCCCCTGTGTCTGCCTGGAGTTTTGTCTGGTCCAGAAACTCCTGTGGGGGTAGGACCAAGTTCGGAGAATTAGAACAGCCAGCCTGCGTAACCACGTGGGGTGGGGCCTGTGAGGTGCACGCAGGCTGTGTGGCAGGTGGGTAGTGCGGATAGCCCCACAGTGGGTGAGGGTCTGGGCCTCCAGCTGAGCTGAGCTGCAGATGTGCCTCTCCCCAGATTAGCCATGAGACAAATGGGGGCACTAGCCTGACGACCATTACAGAGGCTTCCCTGGGACCCTGGGTGGTGCTTATGCCGGTAGGGGTCTGAAGAGGCGTGGCAGAGAGGTGGGGAAAGAAAGGGCCTGGCCTGTGGCTCCTGGTCCCGGTCCAGGGAAGAGATGTTAGGGAATATAGGTAGAAGCGGGGAGAGCCAAGGCAAGATGGAGGGGTGCGAGACGGGAGGGGATAAAACACAGAAGAAGGAGGCGGAAGGAACCCAAAGGATCCAGGGAGGCTGAGAATGAGAGAACAGATTTGAGGGAGAGGTCAAAGGAAACGGGTGTACTTCCTCCCACCTTTTCAAGAAGAAGAAATGGCATTCCTGAGGGGAAGTCTTCCTGTAGGAGTCTTTCTGCACAGAGCAGATGGGCCAGTAACTGACTTGGTGGAGGGGCAGGATGAGGGCCTGGCAGCAGCCGCAGGTCTCTTAGGACAAGGAGCAGGTAGGTGGGGTCCGGCCCCGGGGACTACAGAACCCCATATATGTGCTGGGTCAGGCACATCTCCCCTCTGTCTCCATCCAAATCGAAGGGTGCTACACATAGGACAACACCTCGTGAGAGAGGGTCTGTCACTTCTGCCCAGAGCCCCCAGGGCTGCCGAGCCCAGCAAAGTGGAGGTAGGGGGACCAAGGAGCCTGGGGTCACAGCTGTGAGCGTTGGAGGCTGGCCAGCCCCCTCCCCGCTCCTCCTGGTCCCCATTCAGCACTGCTCCAGCCCCTCGTCAGCCTGCAGCTCCCACTGAGCAGATGTCAACAGCAGCACGTGTCAATGTGTCAGCTCTGAGGAGGGCTGCATATCTGGCAGAAAGCAGCAGGAGGGAGCTGAGCCCCTGTGCTGTGCCACCTGAAATAAGTCACTGCCCATCTCTGGACTTTAGTTTCCTTGGAAAACAAAAGGCGTAGTAGGACATGGTAATGCTTAAGGGTCCGGTTGACTCTGATTAGCTAAAGCTTGATAATCCTAACCTGATTTGGACCCCTGGTGTCTCTGGCTCCATTCACAGTCGGGCAGCCCTGGCTTCTTGGAGTAGGATGTGGGCCTAAGGCACGAGTCATGGGCAATTGGGAAACAGCTGTGTTCGGAATGAACTAGCTACTCCCCTGCTTACATTTTTTAAAATTGATTTGAGAGATCGATTTGTTGTTCCAGTTACTTATGCATTCCTTGGTTGATTCTTGTATGTGCTCTGACCAGGGATCAAACCTGCAACCTTGGTATATTCGGATGACACGCTAACGAACTGAGCTACCCAGCCAGGGTGCTACTCCCCTGCTTTAAAGCCATCCATAGTCCCCACTGCCCTGGGTTGAAGTTCTGAATTCCCTAGCCAGCCATTCATGGCCACTCTGGTTGTCTCAAGTCACCCACCCCTCCCTGCCTCTCTTGGAACTGCTAATTATTTGTTCTCTAAATACTCCATAATGTGCTCTGCACCTTTCCCTTGGTCTGGACACAATTCCCCTGTGCATTACTTGGCTAAGTCAGCCTTCAAGACTTGGCTAAAGTACCACGTCCTCCAGAAAACCTTCCTGGATGTCCTGCCCCCTGCTTCCCAGTGTGGACTATGCCCTCTCTTCTGGCTCACACAGCCCTGGGTGTCCGGTGTGCCAGCCTGATCACACTCTATTGTGACTGCTTCCTTTTTAGGGGCTAAGACCTTGCCTTCTCAACCCTGTGATCCGGTCAGCCACCGACACAGGGCCAGGAAGACATTTTTCACAGGCTGCAGTGGGATCAGAGGCTGCCCTCCTCACAGGCAGCCTCAAGGCTGGGTTCCAGCTCCCCGGCCCTGCCCCGGCTTCTTGTGTTTTTGGCTGCAGTTGTGGTGCAGGAACATAGAGAGGGGCTTGGTCTCCACTAATTGAGCAGACATTTTTTGAGGCCCCACTGACCTCGATCCATGGGGTGGCCGCATTTCCCCACCCTCTGTAGCCCTGAACCCCACAGCGGACTCCACACCCTCACCGACACAGCCGCCCACCTCCGCCAGCCCCTAGCAGGGAAAGGGACCCTCCCGGTTCCTTTCCCCTCTGCATCCTCTGTCTGTTCCCATCAGGACAGCTCCCTCACTGCATGCCCCCCGCCCCCCCAACCTATGCTCTTTTATTCATATTCCTCCCCCATCGTCCTGAAACCTCTCCTGCTCCCTAAGTCCTGCCCATTCTCGAGGACCCGGAACAAGTCCTACTTCTAAATCCAATGCCGACACAGCCCGGGGGCAGCGTCATAGGATCCCCAGCCTCTCCACCTCCCAGAAGGTTGCAACCAGGGGTGTCTTCTCTGACCCCCACCCGAGGGGGCGGTCCCAGCCCAGTATGTGACCAGAATACCCCACCCCTACCCAAGCCCTATAAACCCCATGTGGGCAGTTTTCCCCGCATGACCCTCCTCTAAGCAGGACTATTTCTCAAGGACAAGTTTATTACAGGGAGCACACTAGCCTCTTTCATAATATCTAAAGGCATACCAACTACAAAAATATCAGGCTTTCAAGCGTGGGCAGCTCAGTGTGGGGCCTGGTGTGAGCTATGACTTTGCTGCCAGTAGGAGCCCACTGGCTTCCCCCTGGGCTCCCTGCAGGCCCCAGACCCCAGAGGGGAGGGGGCAAAGCTGCAGGAGAAAGTTGGTGAGGTCAAGGCTGGGTGGGGCTGAGCTCCGATGAACGTGAGGCGGTCCCAGCTTGAATCACCAACCCAGGTCAGCAGAAAGCTTCAGTAAGGCCCCAGGGGCTGGCAGCAGGGTCAGCGTGGGGAGGGACCTAGATGTAGCTTTTCTGGTCCACTGGCTCCTGGACCAACGGTCTAAGCCACCGATTGCCTTCTTCAGAGCTCTCGCTGGCTTCCCAGGCCAAGGGGGCAGAGACTAGAGCCCTACTGAAGCTCATAGTATGGACAGACCTCCACTCACGCACAGTGACTTCCAGCCCTGGGGGGCTGGTCACTGGGATCCTGACCTTGGTACCTGCAGGCACGAAGGGGTGCTGGTGACTCAGGCTAAGCAGAGAGACTACCATGGCTGGGGCGATGCTGGGAGAGCTGGGGAAGGAATGGGCCAGGAAGAGGGGAAGCACCTGCATAGCCAAGAACATGTGTCTCGGTGTTCCCCACCCTCAGGGCTGGGTGCCATTGGCCTGGGCGCCTGACAGGGCCCTCTTCCGGAAGGCCTGTAAGGACGGGTTGTGCAGCAACGTGTAGGCTAGACCCCAGCGGGCCCTGCCTTGGAGGGCTCTGGGCCCTGGTCCCTTGGCCATGGGGTCCTTGGTCTGCAGCAACTGCATCCCTGAGAAGGAGGAGACCTTCTGTGAGTCACTCAGCAAAGCCAGCAAAGCCCCGCCCCAGGACACAGACCCGAGCACAGTCTGAAAATCCCCTGTGCTTGTGGAGGAGGATGGTGAGACTGGAGTTCTGGGTGTCAGAAGCATGAGGCCAAGAGGAGTGTTGGTAAAGGCTCGGGATGCCATCTTGCGGGTGTCAGGCAGAGAGGGGGAGGCGGAGCTCTGTGAAGGGAACTGGAGGCAGGGCTGGGACATGGGTCTGAGCCAGCTTAGTGTCTGCCTCTCTACTACATACTTCCCAGGCAGTTGGGAAGGGGAAGGGGAAGGGGAGGACATGCTGCCTGAGAGGGAGAGGTGGAGGGTGGCTTAGGACGGGGTAGGCAACAGAACCCCTTAGCGAGATGATCATCTCATTCTTTGTGTGACAGGATGTGTGTGCATGCATGTGCAGTGAGAAAGTGTGTGTCTCTGTGTGTTCACGCGCACGCACACATATGTGATGGAAGAATTACTGAAGTGGACCAGGAAAATTCTCACTTCCTCTCTGCCACAGGCAGCCCCGGGACAGAGAGAGTGAGCCCTTTTCTGGCGCTCACTCAGGGACGTGTGCTAAGGAGGGGTGCGTCCCTCCTTCCCAGGAGAAGCTGGGTGGTTCAATTCTCCCATCCCCAGTGGGAAGGCGCACCTTCTTCTGCCCCCAGACTGAGGCCATCCTGGGGGGCTGCGCGAGGCTGGGGCTTCTGCCTTCGCAGGAGCAGGGCACAGAAGGCTATCATGGCTGGATGCGACTGGTTGACCTCAATCTTCAAGAAGTTACAGTACGTGTGGTAGCCTGGGGTGGATGGGGGAGGGCAGCACTCAGGGAGGAGGGCCCAGGAAGGGCCTAACACATCCACAGGTGTGTCCTGCCCACTCTGCATGCAAGCACGTAGACGTCTGAGCACATAGCACATGTACTGCACATGGCCCACTGCACACGCCAACATGGCAGTCCCAGACACCCTTGTGAACATATTCGAACAGAAGCCAGGTCAGGGCAGACCCTCCCTTATTACTTGGGCAGCCTAAGCAACCCCCACCATGGCCCCTGCCCTGTGACCTTACCAGGGTCAAGACTGGCAGCTCTAGGTGGCAGCAGGCTGAAGTCCATCTGGCCAAGGTGGACGGCATTGTAGAGGGCAGAGAGGACCACTCGCCAGATGGCCACCGTGATGCCCACCAGCACGTTGATGGGGAACAGCAGGAAGGTGGCTGCATAGAGCGCGCAGCTAGGGTGAGGGAGAGGAAAGGCTGAGGCAGGTCCCCACACACACAGCCCCTTCCTCCGGGTCAGAAGCTAGATGAGATCAGACTTAGATGACCATGGCTGCTGTGCATCTATTGAGTACCTACTATTTATTGAGTGCACCTTGTATGCACCCCACCCTAGGCCAACTGTCAACCCAGCTGGCCCTCCCCATCACCCTGGGAGACAGGCCATGCTACTCCTTCCTATAGAAGGGAAACAGGGGCCCAGAGACGTTGGACGACTTAGCTAAAGTTGTCTAGCTAGTCATTGGCAAAGCTAGTTTAAGCCTAGTTTCACTTGCTTTTTTCTATGAGCAGGTGTCTACCGCCTCCCTCCTCTGGGTCCCTTGTCCACTGACTCTGAGTCCTCCCACAGCCTTGCCATCTAAAAGGGACATAATGTTTCTGTTAACCTCCTTCTTGCAAAGAGAGAGGCGCGTGGTGCTGAGGGCACAGAGGATCCAGGGGAGAGCACTGCTGATCCCCAAAGCAGGAAAGGCTCATGGGGTGACTCTGGGCCCGTGACAAGCAGACAGAGAGGTGTGCTGAGTAGGCTGGGTTACTGCCCCTTTCTCTGTGGGTAAGACAAGCTCTCTTCACTACCCGTTGGGCTGCAGGAGAGAGAAAGGGGAGGATGGCTGTGGAGGAAGAAGGGCATAACTAGAAACACCAAAGGAGAAGAGGCTGACGGCCTGAGAGCCACAAGCCCAGGAGCTGCCTCACTGGTTGGTCAGCTCCGGCCTTCCATGGTGAGTCTTCAGAAAGACCCAGTGGGCTGCCATGTTCTGCAGTGTCACAGCCAGGGCCAAGGTCAGCCAGAAGGGCCTGCGGGTGGGATAGGAGGGTGTCACGGTTAGTGGTCTTCTGGGAAGGGGTCCCAGAGCCCCCAGCCCCTTGTCTCTCTCACCACAAGGATGCCAGTGATCGGAGGAGCAGCAGGTTCCTGCCATGGAGCACGGGCATACACACCAGGAAGGCTAGGGCCATGGTCGCCAGGAAGAAGATGACCTGCTGTACCAGGAGCCCTGCCAGGATGGGGTTGGGGTGGGAGGCAAACCTCAGCTCTGCAGGACCCAGGCCACCCCGGCGCTCCCAAGAACCCGAAGGCTTTAGAACTGGGCGGACCTTGCTTCAGATCCCTGCTCTGCTGCTGCCTAGCTGTGCCACCGTGAGGAAGTTACTTCACCTCTCTTAGCCTTGGTTTCTTCCTCTGTAAACAGGGAGAGCGCCCCCACCACCGAGGGCTGCTGTGGGGCCCAACAAGATCACGTCTGTGGCAACTCCTTGAAAACCACAAGGTGCTTTGTAAATGTTATTTTCTCCCAATTGTTCCTGCCTCCTTGCAGGCCAGACTGCATTTTAAATTAGTCTGCGTTCCTACTGGCCAGGGTCTGGAACAGGGTAGGCGCCCAGCAGTTGTCTACTGAAACAGCTGGCTAATTCTTTATGTGGGATCATGTGTACGCAAGAGGAATTGGGAGGTACAAAGTTTACCAAGACGAGGAATTATGACATCCAGTGCTAGTAATTCCTCTGCTCCTTGATCACCCTTCTCCCTCCCCCCGGGGGCAGGGTGAGAACTGGGAGAGCCAGCAGGGAGGGAAAGCAGACCCTTGCTTTCGCAGCACTGGTCCCAGCCCCTCCCATTTCAGAGGGCTTTATTCACTACAGTGCCCAAGGGGAGAGTCAGAAAGTTAGGACCTGGGAGGGTCCTGGGAATTAATCTAGTCCAGCTCTCTCAAGGTAGGGCCCCCTTTGCGGTCCCCATCCATGGCCATGGAACCCTGCTTGCATAGCCCCGTGACATGGATCTCAGTACCTCCTGAGACAGCCCATGATGGGGCATAGCACCACTTGCACCTGCAGGAATGTGTCTATTAGAACTTCCCACCTCCCAGCCCAGGGGTCACCCGCTGTATGAACAGCTGGTGGCACCCAGGGGCCATTACCATGTGAGGGACATCCTTTTCCCAAGGGCTCCTGTTTCTCCCACCCTCCATCTGAGTGAGCTTTCTGAATGCAAGGAAAATCAGGTGGGTCCCTCTTCCCACTCTGGTCCCAGATCCTGCCCCAGCACAGGCAGGCGCCCAAGGACCGTCAGTACCTGCGGAGCACTCTCCCCACCCTCACTGGGACAGCATCTGGGGCGGGCCAAGGTGGGCTGGGGGGCTCACCCAGGCAGGTAAAAGCAGTCTGGTATGCGCTGAAGTTCATCCAACAGAATATGGCCTGGCGAGAGGGGTGGAGACTCTGAGGTAGAGGGCCCAGGCCCAGGGCAGCCCCTCGGTGTAGAGCTCGCAGGTTGACCCTGGGATGGGGGTGAGGAAGGCAGGGATCTCAGGGAGCACATACACTCCCAGTCTGATTACAACCCAAGGGCAGGGAAGGCCAGGGCCATGGGAGCCCGGTGCAGGCTACTAATCTAGCCCGGGGGGTCAGGGAGAGCTTCCTAGAGGAGGTGAGTTCTGGGAAGGGCCGTAAAGGATGAATAAGAGTAAGCTGAGGGGGTGGGGATCAAGGGAGACAAATTCGGGCAGAAAGCTCAACATGAGCCAAGTCAGAAAAGTGAGAAGCAACAGACGAGATGGAAAGTGATTCACAGCTCGACCACCAGGGTGGGAGGCAAGGTTCCCCATTTATGGCCATGGACCCTGCTTGCATACCCGCCACGACAGGGATCTCATTACCTCATGAGAAAGCCCATTGTGGCATATCCCCCCTCACATAAGCAGGAATGTGCCTGAACATAATCCCTCAAGGGAGAGGACTAAGGGCCTTGAATGCCAGCCTAAGTAGAGCTAACCCTGTGGGGAAAGATCCCGGGGCAAGACCTGTGAGGCCCGATAAATGCGCAGGGCATAGGGACCAGTTCTCTAACACTGCTAAGTGCCTGGACCACCACTCCCACCCACCCTTCTCCTAACTAGAACCATCTCTCCCCCTCTGCCCACACTTCCTCAGTGCTCCTCATCATTCGCCATGATAACAACCTCTCCAGCACCCCAACACCAGCCAGACGGCCTCCCCACCCACAGTCACAAGGTCAGGCTCACCAAGCCACTGTGCCCTTGCTCACGAAGTACTCGTGCCTGTAGCACCCTTCCTCCCTCAGCTCCTTCCTCTTCTTCCACTCCCAGGGAGAATGCCAGCTTTCCCAGGGGCCTTCCCTATCAAATCTAGCCCACCCTGGTGGTCCCCTCTCAGAGGGTGAACTCCACACTCCAGCCCCTACTCAGTCATGCCCTAGATCACTCCCCCGGGCTGAAACACCCACCTCCTCCGCCCGTCACGGGGCAGCTGGGTTCAGAGACAACCTGGGCCTACAGAGGCACGCCCTCCCTCCAGCACCAGGGCTTTCCCTACAGGCCTTCTGGGTCAGGGGTCCTGCAGGCCCACAGACTCTGACCTCCTCCCCATGTCTATGCTGAGGGTCAGAACCTGCCACTAACCTGTGTGTCACCAGTGAGCGGATCAGCACGAGGAAGGTGAGTGAGCAAGACAGGACCAAGGCCGAGATGTAGCAAACTAGAGGGCAAAGAGAAAGCAAAGTGGGAGACTGGGCCTGCAGGGTCTCCCAGGAGACTCCAAACTGCTACCAGGCTGTGCCCACACCCCACTCTGAGCAGAAGCCCCTTGCCACATTCCCCATTCTCAGACCCAGTATAAGTTGATGACCGCAACTGGCCCTAAACTGCCAGGTGACATAGGGCAGCCAAGACGGGGAGAGGCCACGTCTGAGGCTGCAGACTTGGTTCCTACCCAGGTCTTGCTGCCTCCATTGCTGTGAGGCCCAACCTGGCATCTGCCTCCAGCTCCAGTGCTCCCTGATCATGTGACCTTCAGGGGTCATTTCATTCCCCAGCCTCAGCTTGTTCATGCCGGGTACACTGCTGTGCTACCCATGTTCCAGCATGAGAGGAGACATAAAACCCCATCTAGGCCTACATCAGTGGCCTTCGATCCTGACACAGAGGATGCGAGTACACTTCAGTGTGGCCTGAGTCCATCAAAATGAGGGGAAGTGACCACTGCTACCTATCTATTCTGGCCCCCTGCCCACCCCAGCCATGAGCAAAGATCAAGAGTTTGCTGTCTCGCCAGCAGCTGGGGGAGAATGCATGGTGTGTTGTGAGGGAGCCTGGTGTTTAAGCACAGCGGGGATGAATGCTCACGCCTTCCACCTTACCTCCACAGCCAGCCCTGCCCTGCACCCTCAAAGCAGCCCCACAGGAGAGGCGTGGGAAGGCATGGAAGCAAGGAAGACGCTGAGACTCTGAGAAAAGGCGTGGCCTGCCAGCCCCATGCTAGAAAGTAATAGAGCCAGACGTGCAACCATATCCAAGCTGCACCCTGATCTCATCAGCCAGCTCAGGAAAGTGTTCCTGGTTTCCATGTCCCTACCTGTGCAGGAGTAGGTGGGGGGCAAATGCATACGAAATAGGCAAGCGCTAGTTCCACATAGTCACAGGGGCTGGAGAAGGAGGCTGTGCACTAGCCACGTGTTAGGATCACCTGGATATGTGAAAACCTCCGTGGCCCAGGCTGCAATCCCAACGTATTAAATCAGAAGTTCTGGGTGTAGGACCCAGGCCTTTGCTTTTGTGAAAGTAACCCTGGTGATACTGACATGCGGCCAGCACTGAGATCCACTGTACTGGGGGCTTTCAAAAGACAGACCCTTAATGGTTTATTTCAATCAGCCTCTGATTAAAATCAATCAGCCATTTGATGTGTAGAGAGTGCCTGCTACAGTGGTTCTCAAACAAAAGTAGGCCCTAGGCTCATATCAGAATCACCACGGCCCCAACCTCAGGGTCTGTGAAGTCAGGCTTAGGGCTTGAGCCTTGGGATTTTTAAAGCTACCAGGTGATACTTAGGTGAACGACTGCTCCAGAAACCCAAGGCTCCCTGCCTGTCCCGGGCTCATTCCTCCAGTGGCAGGGGTTGGCATTTTTCTGAAAAGTAAAGCTGGGCGAAAGCTCTGAGCATGCACAGCTTTGCCCAGTGCCATCCGCCCTTCAGGAACCAGCTCAGCACCAGCAAAGGTACATTCAGACCATTTTTGCCAGGAGAGGAGCCTGCCCAGGGCCCCAGGCCTGGCCTCTGATCTCCATCTACCTCCTGCTTCTCTCTCTTTTCATTTGGTCCCAAACTTGGGTCCCTCCTAACCCCTAGCGCCCATAAGATCTTCCTGGGCTTTGCCTCCTCTGGGACACTGCACCTGCTCCCTTCCGGGACCCGCTTCATGGATCCACTCGTGTTCCCCAGTCAGATCCAGGGCCTCAGGACAAGGTTCCTTTGTTCATTCAGCACCTCTTTTCAGATAGGAAATTTGAGATCCAGAGAAGTGTCTTGCCCAAGGACACAGCTAATAAGTGATAGAGCAGAAATTCTAATCTAGTCTGCCTGACTCAGAGAGTGAACTGTCTGTGAACAATGCCAGGCTTATGAGCCAGGTGCCAGGGAAGAGGCTCTCAGAGCTCAAACAGACTCTCAGAGCTCAGACGGCATTGGCTCCTTAGGCTACGGACAGACCAAAGGGCTCCAAGCTCAGGTATAATCTCAGTTCCACTATGGCTTGCTGACTGCTTTGGACATATCTCTAATGCCCCCAGGCCTCAGTTGTCCTCACCTGGGAACTAGGAGAGCAAACACTGCCATTTGACCCTGCATCTGAGAAGACCCACAGTGGGAGCCTTTGGGTTTGGAAACTACAGCATGTGATTATAAACACCTGATGTAACAAGTAGACGCAGGGTCCTTTGTCCTGGGCATGTCGCTTCCTGCCTCCCACCCTTGATTTCCTGCTCTGATGGAGGGCATCAATGACGTCAGCCTAACAGGGCTGCTGTGAGGTCTGCGCTTGGGTGCGGGCTGATGCGAGCCATATCTCCTCCTGCCTGTGGCCCAGATCATGGCCACCTTGGAAAATCTCCCTGTAGGTGTCATTTCAGCCCACCCAGAACTTGTCACTCACTGTCAAGGGGATGAGCTCCAAATTTTGGTGCTCTGTCCCATGTTTCCGCCTCCTCTCTTCCTCCCCCACCCTCAGCAAAGATCCCTGGAGCTGTCCCCTCAGCTCACACACACCATGGCCTTCCCCATCTTCAGTCTGCAGAGCTGGCAAAAGACACTGGGGTGAGGGTGGGAGACACCGCACAAACTGCCAAGAGGCTGCTGAGATGACACCTTCAGGTCTCAGAGACTTGGGACTGGAAGCTCCAGTGCCCTCCCCCGACCCCCAATTTGGAGATGAGTCTATCAAGATCCAGAGATGGGGGGAATGTGCCCAAGGGCATGCAGCTCAGGTACCCCACCCAGCTCATATCCCCCCACTGCGGGCCTTCGGAGGACCCCTGGGGCCTCACCTTCCAGAGCCCACAGGTGGTGCTTCACCAGCCTCACCACCTCCTGCCTGTCCTCTGAGAGCACGACCCCAAAGCCGGCCAGCAGGTAGGAGACCTCCGTGGTGATCCCCGCCCTCACCTTCTGGATGGTGGGTACCACGGCCACCAGCAGCAGCAGGGCCACCTGCAAGGACCCCAGAATGAAAGCACCAGGGCTTGGCTGTGCCGAACCAGGCACTCCCGCCCCAGTAAAAGTGTTTTCTGAGTCACGGGGGAGACTCAGAGCAGCATACTGGCTGCATGCCTGTTGCTGGTCCCCATCAAAGTTCTGATCTGTCCCCGAGAGCAGCGTGCTCATGCCTCTGATCAGCATGTTACAGACAGATCCAATTTTAGCTTAATAGGCCACAGGTATGTTTTCAGGCAGCATAACTGGATACCTACGCCTGTTTGTCAATCTGTCAATCATCTATTTAAATTAAGAATATAAAATTTTCAATTTTTCCAAGAGGAGAAAGCAAAGTGTCCCATAAGTGAGCAGAGGCATTGAAACTGAACAGGCCTGGATTCAGACATTGGCTGCCCTGGGAGATTAGCTGTAGGAACTTGGCCAGTCGGATCCCTCTCTCTGGGCCTCAATTTCTCCCATCAGTAAAATGGAGAAAAATCATACCTATCTCCTGAGATTTAGGTTTGTTTGTTTGTTTGTTCATTTGTTAGGAGTGGTCGTGATGGTGGGGATTTATCCAACACACATCTCACTAAATCTTCCCAACTTCCCAAAGAGGAAGATAATTTCCTCCAGTTTTAGCTGAGCCAGTGGGTTTAAGGATGCAGAGTAATGTGTGCAGAGTCACACAGGAGGTAAATAATGAAGCTAGGATTTTAACCCTTGCTTATGTGACTCCAAAACTCACGCTCTGACTCTATATGAGCCCAAGAAGAGTTAACACCTTTTTCCTCTGGGTAGGCTAGTATTCCCAAGACATTAGAGGCAGCTGGACAGGACTGTGGGTCACACTTTCCGAGAGGTGAGCTGGGCCTGAGGCGTCCAGGCTGGGGAGTCCAGAGGCAAATGGCATTGCAGAGGCAGGACATACCTGGTAGATGGCCGTCCCTGTCAGGGTGGCTGAAAGCACGAGCTTCAGGGGGAGTCGGAACCCTGCAGTCCCCAAAAAGGGGGGCGTGGTGAGCCTAGCACCATCCAGGCCCAGGAGCCCCCATCCCTCCCCAGGGGCCCAGGAAAAGGACCAAAGCTCGCTGGACCCTGAACCAACAAGGCCAGGCCAGGGGCTTCCCCTTGTCCCAAGCTGGGGGCTACTCTTCCTGATGACAGGGTTCTGGGGTTGGCAGGTGCTGACCTGCCACTGTAGTTGTTTTGTGCATGGGCGAGGGGAGGTAACCTGTCACTTATGACCTCAGCACCCCACTCCATACCTCGTTGTGGAGTGTAGACGTAGTGTTTGACACAGATCCAGGCCTGAGACAGGAAGCCGTGCTTGGAGGCACGGGAGCTGCAGAAAGACCCAGGTGGCGGAGGGCACTCAGGGTGGCTCCTGCCCTGAGCCCCAGAATTTGATTCATTCCTCATATCTGCCCCAGCATCCTGCCCCATTTCAGCCCTGCCCACTGGCCCAGAAGGTACGCCTAGAACCTCACCTGCTCCTCAGCTTCTTCAGGCAAAAGAGGGTCCTCAGATATTCCTCGGGGTAGCTACTCTGCAGCCTCTGTGGGGACAGAGAGATGAGACCTGCCTGGAGCCATCCCTGGGACCCTGGCTCAGGGTACCACAGTGGGCACCCAGGAGGTACTCCATGAAAACCTCTTGGTTGTGAAGAACTGCAAAGAAGGGCCAACCTGTGAGACAAGGCCCAAGTCCCCCAGGGCTGTCCTTTCCTCCTCCACAAATACAAGACTAATGGATCTTCTATCTAAGAACACTCAATTCTGGGAAATTCTTCCTAAGGTCTAGCTCCAACCCTCTCCTGCTCTGCTCAGTAATATCTCATCATTGTTTCCCTCTTGGCTCTATGACCTCTGCTAACTGAGATTGGGGCAAAGGGAGCCTGTGTCCTATGGGCACATCCCCCTTCAGGACACAGGATGGGGCTGTCCCAAGTCGGATGCCCCAGGACTTTCCTTCTACTCAAGAGAGATCACATGGGTGACAGGATTTGTCTAAGCCACATTCCAGGCCTTAAGCTGACTGCCAAGTGGCAGAGACCCATGGGAACAAGGGGTTGAGTCCCTGCTCCCATCATTGGGAGAATATAGGTCACTGTCACATGTTACCATAGCAACCCTGTGGACCAGGGCAGGTGCGAGTCAGCTCAAAGCTTAACTGTGTCCTTTGAAACTTAAACCTCTTCGACCAAGGTCTAAAGAGGATTTTACTTCTCCCAAGACTTCTCAAGAGGAAAGGCATGCAATATGGGGTGAGGCAAGGCAGAGAAGAGGGAAAGAGGGAAAGAGGAAAGGGGTCCCATAAGGCAGAGCCATGCCTGGTGCAGTGTGTATCCTGGGAAGCTGCTCCCCTCTTCTGAGCCAGCTGTAAGAATGAGGGGACAACAGGCTTCCCTAGAGTATCAGGAGGCGGTAGTGACAAATACTTAGAACTGTGCTGTTGCTAAGAGAGTCAAACCCAGTCAGGTGAGCCCATGGGGACCCAGGGTAGCCTCTGGATAACATGAGCCTACTCCAGCCTCTTCTCCCCTCACCCTCCATCCCTCCTCGGGGTTCAGCCCCAGCCCCTCTTCTGAGCTTCAGGCCCATGGGGTCCAGCTGCCCACCAGTCCCTTAAAATCCACGCTTCCATAACTATCTATGGTCCCCTGCACTCCTCTCATCCAGTGTTCCGTGTGTCAGCAACCGGCACCACCACCACCTACCCGTTCTCTGTCTTAGATACCGTCCTTCAAGCCTTTCCTTCACCCTCCCCAGCTGAAGAGTGACCAGCCCTTTGCCGCTGTGTCCTCAGCCTTTCTCGAGGGCCTCTGTAGAGCAATTTCCTCTTTCTCCTCTCTCACCAGGAAAAGTTCTTGACCCTGCCTCCACCTGCACCCCCATGCACTTAAATGAGCCCCTATTGCACTTTTCACATTGCTATAATATATGCTGCTGGATCCATCTCCCCCAGCACGCTGGAGCTCCTGGGAGTTAGACACAGTCAGTCAGCTCTGAGTCCACAGCACCTAAGCACCTAGACCTGGGCCTGGCACTTGATGGGTGCTCAGAAGGTTTCTTAGTAAGACGACCAAATCTTATAAGACTTCTCTTTGGACAGAAAAATTTGCTGAGTGGTTATTATGTGTTAAGAACTGCCAGGTGTGGTAAATGAGGCATGATTAAAACACACGCAGCCCATCTCTGCCCCTTTACCCATGCTCTTTCCTGTGCCTACAAAGGCTTCTCCTTATTCTCTCCTCATTCCAGATCCTGCTTGTCCTTCAGGCTCCTGCTCAAGTCTACCTCCTGCAGGTAGCCCTCCCCTTTGTCTGTATTATCCAACCAAAAATTGATTCATAATGCAATTCTTCCCTGAGTGCTTCCTGGATCATGTCAGACTCTGCAAAGCACCTAGCAGGGACAAGGCTCCTGACCTGTCTCAGTTTTCCAGCTGGAGCCTGACGGTTCAGAACCAGAGCTGGGACTTACTATCTCTGGCCCAGTTCTCCTTTGTGGACTCCCTTCCGTGCACATAGCTTAGAACCCCAGATATCCTGGGTGCCATCCCAGGGCCTGGTCTAGCCTTTTCCTGGGAGGAAGAACTAACCAGTTACTTGGCAACTCCGCCAACCTTTTCTGAACCCTGCTACATGCTGGGTCCTCCACTAAGCATCACTCCATGTAAGGGGAGCAATAGACAGGGTGAGCCCAGCCCAGCCCTTTACCTCAGAGCCCTTTCTTGTCCTTTGGCTGAAGCTTCTCACAAGCTGCACTGGGTACCAAAGGCTCAGGAATCCAAGACCCAGAAGGAGAGGCACGGAAGCCAGCAGGGAGTAGTACTTGTAGATCTGCACAGACAGACAGACACACCTACCTTTTGCCTTTCTCCCCCAATCAAAGGCCAAGGTCCATTTCCCGTCCCACCTTACCCAGGACAATAAGAGTGGTCTAGGGTGCCATAGGAAGGCCTCTGGTCCTATCACTACCCACCCACCACCAACTAGAACCACTCAGGACAATCACTCCCACTTCCCCTTCTTAGGCCCTGCAACGATGCCTGCCCCTCCCCCAAGGCCCTAGACTCCCATGGCCCTTAGAGGAGCCAAAAGGAGGAGGTTATATAAAGCCCCCCGCCCCCCCTGCCCACAGAGGGATGCAATGAGGCCTGAAACAGGGACAACCACTTTCTGTGTTTCTATGTACCTGGCACTTCGGATGCAGGCAGGCCCCTGAAAATTAGACAAAGGCCCAATTTTGTCTATACAGTTTGCAACCTAGTCATCACGGAAGTACATGCCCTACCTCTGGCTTTGAGGTGTTCGACCCTGAAGTCCCAGGCTGGGCCCCTCATATATTCATTCATTTATTTGTTATTCAATACCTTTTTATTGAGAGCTTAGTACATACCAAGTCCTGGGTGGTAAAAAAAAAGTCCAGTCAAGTCCCTACACACAGAGAAACCAGCTAATCTTCACCTCCACCCTGAGGGTTATGTGATATCAACTCCACTTGCAGGAGGGAAACTGAGTCTCAGCAAGGTAACATGGTTTCCTCAAAGCACTTCGCACCACATGGCATCATCTTCATGCATTTGTTTGTTTGTTTGTTTGTTTATTACATCTTCCCTTCTGAAACGGCAGCTCTCCTGATGCCAGGGACCTTGTCTGCGCTGCTCACAGGTGTATTCCAGTGCCTGGGAATGTCTGGTACAGACTGTGTGCTTCGAATACGTTTGTTGAATAAATGAATGGATGAGTGAGTGAATGAATGAAGCCAGATTCAAATTTGGGTTGTCTGAATTCAAAGTCTCCAGCTCCACCCTTTGGGTTCTGGACTGAACAGCTTCACACCCGCAGCCAGCAGCCAGTGAACAGTAAGGTTTGGAATTCTCTTTTCAGCCCTCTGAGACCACGTGCTCGCCATCCTCCATCTGTCTTCACTCCCACTCCAGCCCGGCCAACAGAAGGCCAAGGGGTCAACAATGGTGAGGATGTTAGACTTCCTTTTTCTCCCCCTCTGCCCCTGCCTCCTCCCTATCCCCTTCATACGGGAAGCCCCTGAGGGCTGGTCCAGCTGCTTGGCCCTAGAATGGCGTGTGTTTAAAGGAGTGGAACCCCGTGCATAGTGGAAGGCTGCAGGGAAGGCCGGCATACAGAGATGAAAGGAGCCCCACTGACGGAAGCAGCTCCTCCACGCCCTCTGTTCCAGGCCATCACGAATCAGTGGTTACCTTGGGTGCCTGGGGACACTCTGCCCTCTGCCAGACCTGGACGCCAAAGTGAGCCCAGGACAGCACGCTGCCAAGCAGGAGTGAGGCTTCATGCCTGACTGTGGCACAAGCGGCCAAGGAGTAGTAGAAGGCTGGGTAATAGAGCAGGGCCAGCATCTTCCAGGGCCCTGGAAGGCAAGGTGGGTAGAGAGAGAATAATGGAGGGGCAGGCGTGGGCTGCTGAGTCCAGCCCACCCAGGCCTTTCTCATGCCTCCATCTTCCAAGCCCCTCAGCTAGTTCAGCGAGCAAGAGTCCTGTCTTCAAATCCAGACTCTGACTAGTATCAGCTCTGTGATCTTGGGCCAGTTACCTCCTGGAGACTCAGGGTCCCCGCCTGTAAAATGGAAGCAATAGCACTAAACCAGCAAAGGCCAAGTGAGGCCTATGCACAGTGCTCAGCCTGGCGCCTAAGTCCGTACCAAAGACACAAGCTGCTACTTTATCGCTGTCTCCTTCTATGACCCTCAGTGCCCTTCAGTGTAAAGTGAGGTTTACTGTCCACACTTTGTGGAGTCATTGTGAGCATCAGATGATCTAAAAGGGTCGCGTCACAGGACAGTGGCCCCTGTCAGTGGCAGCTGCCTTTGTCACCATCACCTCCTGGAGCCCAGCTCAATTCTCCTGGACCACTCTTTGGGCCCCTCCCCAACCTCCTTCATTCACACAGGGGGGTTGCTATCTGGAGGACTCAGCCGGTGCCAGTGAACAACAGAGTTCCCTCCCTCCTGGGGCAGGGTTTGCACAAGAACAGAGGAAGCAAAGAGAGCAGTATTGACCGAATGGCTGGGACCAACAAAGGGGGATTCAGGAATTGTGGAGGGACAGTGGGAAGAGTAAGGGGATAGCATCTTCTTGGCAGCGGCTCATGATTGGAATAGCGATCAACCTGGTTCACTACAGAAGAGCCCTGCCCCCATGGTCCAGATGCCCACCCCAACCCCATGCCGTCAGTCCAGGCCCAGGCCCAGGTCCAGGCCTCAGCTGCACTGCGTACCTTGCTTGGATGGTGAGGTCAGGGTCAGGAAGGGCAGCGGGGCCTCGGCCAGGAGCAGCAGACACAGCGAGCTGAAGAGGACCATGAAGATAGCAGCGGGCACAGTCCAGGGCCCATCCGCAGTCAAGAAATCCACAGGGCTGGTGCAGGGGCAGGGACGGGACAGGGGGAGCTGCTCAGGCGCTGCACGCCACTACCTTACGCCGTGTTCCGTAAACTGGGAAAGCAGAGTCAGTCCCGCTTTCCACACAGGGAAACGGAGGCCCCCTGTCCATTCACTCCACAGACATTTGTGGAGTGCTTTCTATGCACCAAGCTCTGGGTCCTGTGGCAGAGTGACTTGGAAACACCCTCTCCCCTGCCCCCCACCAACACAACACACACAACACACACACACACACACACACACACACACACACACACACACACACACACACACACACAGAGGAACAAGCCTGAGTACAGCTCCCTCCACCCATCCTGGATGCTCCAGGAAACAGCTGCCTCCACACTAATTGGTCTGTCTGGGCTGGCAGATCTTCAGAGAGCTCAGAGAGTCACAACATCCTTGCATAATGGTCAACGCCCTGGGGCAGAGGGCAAACAGAGGGCACAGCTGTCCCAGGCATTGCCTCTCTGGGCTCAGGGCAGGCCACAAAGACCCCCTGCTTCTGTGGCCCAGCTTGCCCTCATGCCTTGACAGCTCAGTCCTGCTTTGCTCTCCCTCAAGCCCTCCCCCAGGCAGGGCAAGACCCCGTTCCCCACAAAGCCACCACGCAGGACCCGCCTTGGTGTGTAGCCGTCGCCTGGGGTGTAAAGCCCCCTGTACTGGGGCTCCACCCACCCCCTCCCCCACCCCCTTGGTCTCTCCCATACAAGCCTGACCAGTCCCATCTCCTCTGGGCCATCCCTGTCCCAGACTCTGGGGTTGCAGGGCTGAAGAGTCAGGGAGAGGGTTCCCCAGAAACCTGCCTTTAGCATCAAGGTCCAGGTGAAACCCTCATGGGTTGCCTGACCAAGTGTGTCCTAGAGCCAGGCCCTGGTGGGCGAGCGGCTCTTTGGGGTTTGGAACAAGAGCAGGTGAACTGGAACGGGTTCCTCCGCCTCCCTCTGCGTGTTCGACTAAACCTGGAGATCTGGGCAGGAGGTGGGGAGAAACCCAGGCTGAGAGCAGAGAGGGTGTCCTGAGGCCAGAGCTGGCTTCTAGGTAGTAACAAATCACCACCCTCCCCCCTGCAGCGGGGCCCCCTGAGTGGGGGCGCCCTGGTCGCAGCACCAACCTGGGCAGCCCAGGTCTGCTGTGCCCACGGCGGGGCCAGAGTCGGCGGCACCCCACCAGCATGGTCAGCAGCAGCAACACAACGATCTGAAAGGGGAGCGCAGTGGAGGACTTGGGGCATCCAGGCTTCTGTGATGGCTTGACCTCAGTCCCCAGGAAACCCCCTATTCCTCGGAGCACATTGATGTGGCATCTTGGGGACTGGCCAAGAAGTGACAAAAGTCTGAAAGGTTAAACCTGGCCTGCATCCTGGTTTAGGTTCCCACCCTGCGGGGACCCCCTCCCACATTTTGGGTTCCCAGGCGCCCCCTTCATCAGCCCCAGCAGGGTACACAAGTCACCCTGCCCAGGTTGGCAGCAGGTTGCAAGCCAGTTTGGACTTAGGTTAGACTCACCGACAGCACGGCCAAGCAGGTGTGGAGGAGGCTGGGCGGCACACTGGGATGGCAGGAGGGCACTACCCTGCAGATCGAGTGAAGGCTGCGTCACGCCTGGGTAGGGACCCCCAGGTAAGCCGCCAGGTCTGGGGGTCCAGGTTCTCCACAGTGGGGCTCTACCTCCCTCAATCCTTTGATGTCTTACACAAGCCTGCCCAGTTCCACATTCTTGGGGTCATTTGGGGACTTTCATTCTTTTATGGTGTGCCAGCCCCATGTCAAGCTCTGAGGTTCCAGGTCTAAGGGACAGGGGGCTCCCAGGGGAAGACACAGGAGAAACAGAGGGCCAGCTGGGCTAAACCTGTCTTCTTTCCCACCTAGATCCTTCCTATCCTTCAAGGACCACTTCATCCCTTCCTTCTTCAGGAAGCCTTCCTGATGGCTCCAGACCTCACAGACACCTTCTCCACAGAACTGTGGCCGAGCACACTACCCCAGTCAAACAGTCAAGTGTTTGGTCCTACAATATGCCCTCCCTCCCACTAGCATCTGAGTTCAGTCTGTGTCTGATTGGAATGATGTTCCTTGGTCTTTCAGGATTTATGTCTCTTCCCATTTCCCTTTCACTAAGGGCTTCCATGTGCAGCTGGGTGGGGGCGGTGGGGGGGCTGTTGCATACTGCACCAGGATGTCCCACAAGGGAGTGAGTGTGGTCTGAAATCCAGGCCACACTGTTCATCAAGCCCTGCAACTGCTGAGCTGCATGCATCTGAATGGGGGTCCCTTTTTCTAATTACCATAAAGGGTCCCTGTGGCCTGGCAGAGGACTGGCTCTCGCCATAGCTGAGCACAGCGGTAGGCCCATGTGGAGACAAGGAGATCAATGGGCACAATAAAGTCTTCCACTTCCATAGCTAGGTCATGGAAAAGAAAGGGGTAGGAACGCTGACCTCAGAACTGGACCTGGACTTGGGAGAACAGACAGGACTGGGTCCCTGGGGAGGAGTAGACTTCTGAGTTTGGCCAGCTGGAGCCTGGGAGGACACCCATGTAGGAAAGGCCAGCAAGGTGCTGCAGCTGGGCCCTCCCTGACCAGGAAGCTCACCTAACCACCTGGGCACACTCCTGCTATGTGACAAAGGGGATTTCCAAGACCTCATCTGCAGGGCGAGCTCAGAGCCCTGTGACTTCTCTGGGACAGACCAGCCCACCCTCGCTTTCTCTCAGGAAATCCCAGAGAGTGAAAAGCAGGAAAGAACCTGGTCACTGGGCTTGTCCTTGGGGTAGAGGGACAGAAGAAGTCTGTTTCGTGCAACTTCTTGGCCAGGGCAGAGCTGGCCTCTTCCCAAAGCAGAATTGTACTCACGGGGAGGGTGGGTGCCACGTAGGGATCAGGTTCCCACTGTGTGAGCTCAGGCCTTACACTCCCTACTTCCAACCCTGAGGCCCCCTACTCCAGCATGGCGGGGCGCGGGTGGGGTGCAGATTGGGTGAGGCAGGGCCCCTCTCAGCCCCAAAAGCTCAGAGTCACCTTTCTAGACCCTCTCAGCATGCATCTCCTCACCTGGCTAGGTCCTGTTCAAACCTGTCCCCCAGGCCAGCCAAGGTAGGGGCTCGCACAATGTCCCTGGAGCAGCCTGGCCATATTCCCATGCACCCCAAACCAGGAGCTCACCCACCCCCATGGATCTTCTCCAGGCCCCATCTGGGGAAACCTCTGGCCCTTTCTGTACCAGCTAGGCTCCCCTATCTACCTCTTAGCTCAGTTTGGCTGAGGCTCAGACCCTCACATGATTGAGATCTGAGCAACAGAAATTTGGCTGCCCTGGGCCCATGTTTTGTGCTGGTCTGGGGGACAGGTTTGGGACAGACAGAATGGCACAGACACAAAGAACATCACCTGGGGTGGGGAAGGGAGCTTGATCCTGGAAGAGGCATGGCAGGTGCTAAAGAATACAGAGGGAGAAAGCCTTCAGACAAGGTGGCAGAGGCAGTGGTGTTTGCTTTTAGTTTGAAAGGTTGTTAGCATCTCTTTCGGCAAAGAAGGGGAGAGGGAGCTCTGTGGAGAGGGAAGGGCGCAGAGAAGCAGAGGGACAGGCAGTAGGCAGGGTGGCTGGGGCTCGGCGGGCAAGGCTTTCAGCTCAGCAGCAGTCCAGAAGGGAGGCTGCAAGCAGATTACACAGGCATGGGAAGCACTAGGGAGCCACTAAGGGTGTTTGAGCAGGGCATTGTTCAGGATTTTAGGATATTTCTGTCACTAGACTTGCATATGAATAACAGCAGTAACCAGTACTTACTAAGCATTGACTAAGTACCAGGCACTGTTTGTTTCACGGATTAACTCAGTTATTACTTAAGAGGTGTGTGCTATTAGTATCTCTCTTGTGCAGACAAGAAGGCCAAGTCTCAGAGAGGCTAAGAATCTTGCCCAAATCACACAGCTAGCGAGGTGGCAGCGTCAGGATTCGAACTGAGGAAGTCTGGCTCGAGCTCCCGCATCTGACTGGAAGGTGAGAAGTTAAGCTGAACCATATGAAACTGCCATTTCTGTACATCAAAAACAGTGAAATATCAGCATTTTCAAATGGTTCAGCATACATAGTCTCCGAGGAGTGGAAACGGCAGGCTGCATTTCAGAGGTATGAGCATTCGAGGGGGAGAATGTACACGCCTTGATGTGGAGGGGCAGAGGGAAGGCAAGCTTCCAGAGTGACTGTAGGGTTTGGGGCCTCACTTCAAGACAAGGAGCGAGCACCAGAGTTCAATGTAGCCCTAGGGGCTGAGGCTTGGTCTTGGACACTGAGGCCGGACTGCAGTGAGGACACTGAAACAGAAAGAACCCGGCAACTGTTTCTAGAATTCAACTGAGTGGAAGCCTGCACAGGGCCCCGTCCTGAGGGGAGGGGAGGACACATCTCTGTAGGCGAGAGGGAAAGCCTGACTGTCTGGTGTGGGGGTCTGGGGCACGAGGTCCCAGGAGACCCGGAGACCCACTTCCTGATTTCCTCCACCCACAGCAGGAGGGCCTGCAAGTGACCTGGCATGGACCTCCTGTGGGGAGTCCATGAGGGAAGCCTCCGAGTCTGCCTGGAAGGCCCTTTGAAGCTGTGGGGAGGCATGTGACAGCCTGGAGAGCTGCCATAGGTGTATGTGTGTCCCCAGGCTTTGGCTGGGGTGCTCAGTGTTGATGACGGGTGGAGAGCGCCCAGGCACATGTCAAGCTGCCCAGAGGGACCCCTGGGGGTGGAAAGAGCCAGCTCAGCTTGCACGGATCAATCCCTTTCCCACGGAAGACTCCAGATGACGCATCCCATCCCCATCAGATTCACCCCACAACCTCTTCAACCAGGTCCTGGTACCATAGGGGCACATGGGTAAGTGTGGCCAGGAGACTGAATCCATCCCAGCCACTGACACCAGTTCCTACCAACCCCAACTCCTAAGCCTGCTGGGGCACCCTGAGGCACAGAGTAAGATCGCTGTCAGAGTTTCTCAGAGCTTTGGCGGCCCATCTCCCTGGGGTGTCTGACTCACACAGGATGAGGTGAGCCCAAGTTCACCTCTGTGAGATTCCCCTGGGCTACCTGCTTCCTGCTCCCACCTTTGAGGGGGCGGTGGAGAGGAGGCAGGCAGCCTGACTCAGTTTGGCTAAGTGAGGAGGTTCAAACAAACCTCTTCATTCTTCCCTGCAGTGGAAAAAGGGAGCTGTAAATTCTACTCGCCACCCACAGGAGAACCAGTACTCTCTACTGCCCAGTTCTTGCCACACACCCAACTTTATTCTAGGGCCATATCTAAATACCCCAGCCACGGAGCTGGCTGAAAGTGCCTGGTCCCAGCCAATGACCAGACCCTGAGTCACCTAAATGACATAGCTTCAGGTCAGGGACTTAACCCAGGTCAGGGTCTGTGTCCTCTTGGGGCTCCTGGGCCCCATCCTGCTATACCTCCTACTCCATACACATGCAGCAGGGTCAGCTGGGGAAGGAGAGGAGGTGCACGCCCTTGCTGACAGCAGGGCTGCTTTCCCTCAGGTCAGAGCCTCGAACCCTGCGAAGAGCCCCTTCCCCCAGGTCCCCCAGGCCACAGTGGGGCCTCTGACCTAAGTCTGGCCAGGCCACAGCTCCAGCCCCAGCCCCAGGTATAAGAGCATTTCTCCTTCTCCAGTTTCTCGTTGATGGAGAACAGATGTGCAGACATCTGGCTCGGCAACCCCCAGCCTCACCTTTCCACTTCCCCCAACCCTCAGGCAGAGCAGGGATGTGGGGGATGGGGCCAGGGCTGGAACAACGAGGGGACAGCTGGGCTCTGGGGCTCTCACTGGTGAGGTGTCCTCGGCAGCATGTGGGGACACAGGGAGGCCCAGCTCCCCCACCGAGGTGCCCAGACTAAACAAGGATAGAAATGGCCCGGGCAAAGGCAGCTATGGCCTGACTGCTGGGGCACACTAGGCTGCGCCGGGGCAGCCTCCCTCCCCTGGCTGGCCCCAGCACTCCTGCTGAGAGGAACAGGACCACCTCATCCTCACAGAGATTCTGAGGCCAGCCAAAGAAAACAGAGAGGCCTCTTTCCTCAAGGACTCCCCACCAGGCTTTCTTCCTTGGCTCTCTGCCCCCCCCCCACCCCGCCCCAGCCTGCCCAGAGAACCTGACACGCTAACACCACTCCCCAGATGGTCACCACAGGACGCAGTAACTCCTTGAAGGCAGGCCCAACTTCCCTCAGCCACCCGCCCAGCACTCTCTAGCCTGGCTACAGGCCAGGGTCACCCACTTTAAGGATGGGGCCCAGGAATCTAATTTAGACATACCACACAGGTGCTTTTTCCCCACCTCAAGTATCTTAACACCTGGGCAAGGGCTGTCGTTCTTATGTAACCAATGAGGAGACTGAAGCCCAGAGAGTCTTGTGACTTGCTGAGGGTCACACAGCAAATGAGAGGCAAAGCCCATCTTAGCAGCTCTTGCCTGGTTCTTCCCCATCCCCCCATCAGTAATCTCTGCCACATCCCAGTCTGCTGGCCACGGAGCCAGGGCCTCCACTTACCCGTCAGGCTGGGGCTCCTGGCCACCCTGGGGCTCATCGATGTACCAGCTGCCGTAGGAATAGTCCTCTGTGGTCCCAGAGGAGGACTGGTTCCCTGCTGCCTCCGACATTCTCTGTTCTTCTCTGACCTCCAGACAAGAGGAAAAAAAAAACACTACAGATGTGAAAAGAGGCTTAGGAAAAAAAAAAAGAAAGAAAAAGAAACTCAAACAAAGAAGCATTTCTCTTTAATCCTAAAGGTTACTTTCTTGCCTTTAGCTCTCTGGTAAAAGCTTGTCTGGGAGTGAGGGCCTGGGTGGCTGGCACAGGAGGAGGGGAAGGGCTTCTCCTGTCCCTTCTTGTCCCCTCCCGCCCAGTCTTGCCTGGTGCTGCAGGAGGTAACTATCCCCTTGAGAGTGGTGCTCCCTTGGGGTCCTTGGGCTCTTGTCTGTGTGACTGACCACCAGCAGGTCTTTGCTCAAAGGACCATTTTCAAAGTAGGTCTGTCCAATCCGAGCTGCCCACAGAGACCCTCCTTCCTTCCCCCTCCCCAAACCCACCCAGAGGACCCACAGACACACGCTCAAGGGAGGGCCAGAGAGGAAGGAGCTGCAGAGATGAAAGGGTGGGCGGGCTGTGGGGCGGGCTCAGTATGTCTGCTGGACCCTCCCAGCTGGACTCCTGGCCCCTCCTGCTCCTGGGGGTCCAGCCCACCCCCCTTTTTGTTCAGGCTCTCGAGACCACCCCTTTGGGCCTCAGTGGTGGGAACCCACCATGATCCCGACAAAGACTCCTCCCAGGGGAGGAGGCCCCATCTCCACTGGCTCCCAGCCCCGGAGGGGTGTGGCCTGGGGGTAATGGCACCTGACTTCCAAACAAGTACCTGCCTTCAGCGCCTACCCCAAGGTTCCCATACCTTTGCTCACCACATCTGCAGTGCCCCATGCTCACACAAATCCAGTCTGGCAATCTGGCATTTTAGAAATCCAAAGGGCTGGCAGGACAGAGGCAGGGAGAGAGCCTGTCCATTCCTTCTCCCTGATTTCCATGAAGGAGGAAGGCAACATGTGTCTCATTGGTAAAGCTTTTTTGTTTTTCCATCTTGATTTCACAAGGAGATAACTCATCCCCACAAGGCGAAAATTAGTCCTTTAAACGGGAACCAGACCCAAGGGTAGGAAAGAAGAAACCCGCCCACTTCCTGCTCCTTCCAGGGTGTGGGGTGCGGGTAAGGAAGGCAGAACCTGGGTGGGGGCTGGGGGCACCTCTCCATCCTGCCTCCCCTGAGAAGTGGGGGGCCCCCCACCCCCATCTGCTCCCTTCCCCTTCCTAGTTCAAGCAGGGGTTGGGGTGGAGGGCAAGGCCCAAGAGGAAGGCAGAGAGCAGTTCTCAGCCCCCACCCCAGGCGGGACTCAGGGCTGCTGAGGCTTCGAGGGTGAGGGTCGCTCCAGTACCCTACAGGGGCCTGGGCCCCAGCCTACACAGCTGAGGCATTTTTTCAACAAGCTTTTTAGAAAAGACATTCATCCGTTTAGTCTTTTAACATAAATTCGTTGAACACGTACTAAGTGCCAGCACTGTTCTGGACCCTGGGATGTGAGCGTTTACAGTTCAGGGGACACGGATGAGTAAGTAAATGGCCTTGAGTGTTTGAGGGCAGCTTACCCTGGCACGTTCCATGGGAAACTGAATTTGGTCCAAGAGAACGGGGTGGGGTTCCTGAAGAAAGTAGGCTTTGAGTGAAGATCTGAGGACAGGGAAGTAAGCTGAGCAGCAGGTGGAGGGTTAAAGGTTGGAGTAGGGTGCGGAGAGGTGTATTCCTGTTAGAGGGGACAGCATGAATGAAGGCTCAAAGGGGACAGGGCTTGAAATCCTAAAGGAATTGAATCCAAATTCAGGATGCAGACCCACGAGGCCTTCCAGCAAGCGGGCCTGTGTGCTCCGTTAGCCTTGGTTCCTCCCCCTTCTTCCTAAATGGCCCCTTTTCCAGGAAGAAGGCTCTGCCCACCCTCCCCAGTCCACAGAGATGTCAGCATCTGCTGACTCAGAGGTAAACCTGAACTTTATGATGCACTGCAGGAGTCCACGCTGCTCACCTGATCCCAGGGATCTGGGGTGAATCCTGCCTCCCAGTCTTGCTGTGAGCTCCTGAGGGCACAGCTCTGCCCCTTCCCCTTCTCCTCCCTTCTTCCCCTGACGCACAGCGCTTAGGTCACAGGGACTTTATAACTGGATTTGGCAGAGCCATGTTCTTTCTGGTGACTATCACTCCTCCGTGAGCCCGTCCCATTCAGGCTGCAGTTGTGCCCTGGTTTCTCCAGCTGGGCTTTCCAGGCCCTGGCGTCCCCATTCACTGCTCATTTGGTAGTGTTTTATTTTATTTTAGCTTTGAGAAATGGATTACCTTTAAACACCTGAAATAATTCCATTCATATGTGGTATTACATTCATCCCTATTATGAATTTTTCCCTTATTTCATTTTAGTCATTTATTTTTATTACATTTATTGGAGTGACACTTGTTAATAAGATCATACAGGTTTCGAGTGTGCATTTCTATGATATATGATCTGTATATTGCATTATGTGCCCACCACCCAAAGTCAAATCTTCTTCCATCATCATATATTTGACCCCCTTTACCCTTTACTACCTCAACCCCCCATTTGATTTTAAACCGTCCTCTTGATACCTCCCACAGTGAAAGGTCAGGCTGTGATGGGGGCTCGCTTCCCCGGCGATACGGAGATGTTCACGGAGATGTTCACAGTGGGACACCTCTGCAGGTCAGAAATAGTTTCCTTCCCTGGAGGGAGCCTGAATCTGCCTCCTAGCCTAGTACTTTCTTTTTTCCTCTCTTCCTTCCTTCCTTCCTTCCTTCCTTCCTTCCTTCCTCTCAACAAATGTAGATTGTGTGCCGATTGTGTGCCACGCAAGGGTTCTCCATGCTGAGAGTACAGCAGCAAGCAAGGCGGATCAGGTCCTGTACCTCAGGGAACCTGACATGCCGTGGAGGCGTGGGGAGACAAAATGTGCCAGTGCTGAGGGAAAATAAAGGAGTAAGAGAAGAGAGGTAGACAGACAGGAATTGACTATTTTAGGCAGAATGGTCAGGAAAGGCCTTGCTAAGGAGATATTTGAGCAGAGACCTGAAGGAAGGGAAGAAGGTATACAACTGGGCACTGAGGAAGGGCATTCAGGTTGCCCGAAGGTCATCCATCAGCCTCGGGGCTGGGGTTGGGGTGGGGGGCAGCCAAGGCCAGGTACAGGCCCTTCCCCACAGCACCGCTCCCTGAAGCAATCCCTGCTCTGCCCCCAAAGGGACTCCCTTGATGCCACCCCTCCCCGTTCCATAGTCCAGTGCCCAGGATATCCCCTCAGTCTTCAGTGGGGCCATGCAGAGGTCGCCATCAGAGAGGCCCTGAGGTCAGGAAATAGTGAGCTTCATCCAGTCTCCAATTTCCTCTCCTGGTGTCTGGGCTGAGAACGGGAAGGAGTAGATCCAGGAGGTAAGAACAGGGTTTCTATTTGTCAGTGAGAAATGTCCTACCTGGGTTTCAGCTCTGGGCTGACCCTGGGACTATGAATGGGTTCCCTTGGCCATTCTGGGCTTCAGTCTGCCTCTGCCCCAGGAGGGGTGGATCATCTAGTCTAGAGACTTTTTGATAGCAGGCTCTCCTCTCCCACAAGGCACCCACTCCCTACCCGCAATGACTTTATGATCCAAGAATGTGGAGCTAGCACACTAGTCACTGTTTGTAGCAAGAGGTCAAAGAGAGCAGCTGTGACTGCCCAGGCATCCCCGCTCCTGGCCTCCACCTCCCCCATCTAATCTGCTGGGAGCAGGGAGGCAGGCTGGGTCAAGGATCCGTGGATACTGGATGGGCACGTGGCTCAAGCTGGGAGGGTGAGCCCACTTCCTGAACTCAAGGTACCTTCTCAGCTTGGAGCTAGAATGGCTTGGAGCTCGCATCTGCAAAATGGGAGAGTTAGTTCTTAGGTGTTAGGACTACAAACTGGCAAGGAAAATTAATGAGAAGAGAAAAACAGTAATGAGGTGCTCCCGGAGAATTTCTCTAAAGGCCTGGCAGCAGAGTCCAGGGCCTGCCCTCCAGAGATAACTTTATAGGGTGACTCATACCTGAAAGAGCAGGAGACCAGCACCTGCCATCAGGAGAGAAGGGGCCAGAGAGAGGAGGTACTTGGGAGACAGGCTGCAGAAGCTCAGAGAAGCGGAAGGGGCACAGGGAGTGAAGAGATGACGTGGGCAGTCTTGAAGACTTCCTGGAGGAAGGGGCCCGGAGCAGGCCCTAAGATCCGATAAGGTCAGCAACAGTAGCTGGAATGAGGTATAAGTGTCTTCGCAGAGCTGAGAATGGGAGACAGCAAGGCGGCAGTCAGGGCTGCCCACTGAGGCCCATTCAGACAAAGCTGACACTATAACCAAGGACCAGCCCAGGCCAAGCAGAGCTCCCAGCTGGGCACAGATTGGGGTGGCTGAACCCTGCTCGCTGTGAGAGGGGGTCCCAGAAAGCTTCCAGGCTCGAAGCAGACAAAGGCCATCTGCCATCTGGGCCTAGTACAGAGCTGTCAGGCCCCTCAGGCTGGAGCTGGCCCATGAAGGCTTTGGGACAGGGCTTCCTTCCTCCCCATGTTTTTGTTCAAGTTGATTACATCTAAGGAATTTTTGCATCCAGAAACAGAGGCCCACATGTGCCTTCCTTGGCCTGTGGCTATCAGAACTCTTAAAGGGCAAAGTGCTAAGCTTAGAAGGAGTGGGCCAGGATGAATGGGGGAGGACAGAAGCAGCCCCAGAACTCAGAAACTCTCCCAAAGACCCCTGAGTCCCCTAGAGTAGCTCCAAAATCTCAGTGGCATCCCCAGAATTTTACATCACAAGAACCCCAGAACCTCAGTGTCACCCCCGTGGACCCCCAGAACTTCACGAACACACCAGAACATTAAAAACACCTCAGAACCTCAGTCCCATTCCAAGGACCCTCAAAGTCTAGCAAATCAAGCATGGTTTGGGGCAAGATGGACAAAACCAGGATAAGCAGCTACAGAAACCCGGAGCCCCTCCCCCCCCAGCCCTTGGCTCCGAGTCCAGCTGTACTCCTCAAAAGTTCTGCACCGCACAACCTTAGTAAAGCCTCAGAGCCTCAGCAGCGCCTCAGTCCCTGCGGCACGACAGCGAATCCTGAGGAGGGCTTTGGTCCAGGAGTAGGGGGTAGCCCATGTGCCTGCTTCTGCAGCTTCGCCCCACCGTGAGCCCACAGATAAGAGGCCAAGGCGGGTTCCACCCCATGCAGGCCAGAGAGCTCGGGGTCTCCCCTCATCTACGCAGTGCACGCACACCTGTTTGGAGCTGCCCCAGGCACACACACAAGTGCCTAACCCTGGCCGCTGACCCAGCCTGATCCCATTCAGTGCCTGGAAGGCGGTGTTGTTGGCTGCCAAGCTCCTGGGAGGAGAGTGTAGCCAGCGGGCTCTCTAATTCCTACCTTCCTTGTCTAGAGGGAGTCTCAGAAGCATCATAAGACAGGCCCTTCCTGGAAGCCGCCTGCGTCATCAGAGCATAAGGGACTTAGGCCAGACTGCTGTGGTGTGAGTGTGCTCACTGGCGAGGAGTAGGAGCAGGGGAGCAAGCGTGTTCTTCCCCTCCCAGAGGACTGGGCCAGAACTGCCTCAGAGGAAGGAAGGTGGGGAGACAGATTTCAACTAAGGACAAAAATAGCTTTCCTACTCTCAGAGGGTAGTGAGCCCCCCATGGTGGGGGTGGCAATTAAGAAGAGACTGGTAACATCAAGATGCCCCTAACTTGGGGGGGGGGGGGGTTGACCCAAAGGCCATGACAATTGCCCCAGGCATAATAGCCCTGGATATTCCCTTCCCAGCACATCCTCCCTCAGGTGGTACCACCATAGCCTGGCTTTGTCATGCTAGCTTTGCGCTGCCCTCCTTCCTTACTGAGAATGCAGACTGCTGGATACACCTCCTGAGTGCTCTCTCCTTGTTCCCTTAGGACAGGACTCTTCGATCTCTTGCCCCCCAGCAGCCCCTATTCAACATGACTCTTCCGACATCGCCCAGCCTTTTGGAGCTCACATTAGCTTCCCAGTGTCCCCCAAGTACAGCCATCCCCAGGTCTTCAACCCCATCCTTCAAAATTGCTCAGTCCTGGCACTCCTGCCCCCTCCCTGCTTCCCCACCTGCTCCAGTCCTACCTGGCCCACCTCCACCAGGCGCTCTCTGGGCCTCTCCTTTCTGTACCTCTTCCTCTCCTTATTGATCACCCTGGGGAGTCCTGCCCCTCCTGGCAAACACTGTGCTCCCCAACAACTGGAGCCTCTTCCTCTGAATACCAGCACCAGCTCTGGTTGGGGTCCCAGAGGGTTGGCTGGTGGTGCAGCCTCGGCTCTTGGCCCTGGGCAGTGTCCCCAGCACCTGTTTTCAAAGGTGTTTTATCTCCTTCTCCCAGAAAGGCAGCTCCTTCCTTCCCACCAGCTCTGCCAGGGCCCCTCCTCCTCCCGCCTGTAATTCCAGAATCAGAAAAGCCCACTCCACCCCCACCTCTCCAGCTCAGGCTCACAGCAGGGCTGGGGCCCCACATCACACACAGGACAGCTTGTCTCTGGAGGAGCCTCCCTATGTCCCAAACCATTTGCCCGAAACTTGATCTCTCTGACCGTCAGGGTCACCTTGGTAGAGAAGCCGGCACAGGGCTCTGATGGCTGAGTTTCCCAGCTGTGGTCATGGGTGGGCTCAGGAACCCCCTACCTACCCTCATTTGTCACCATCCACCACTGGGGGGGGGGGTGGGGGGTGCAATTGTCTAAGGAATTGCACCAAGCCAGGGAAGCACCACCAGCTAAGCTTTTAACCCAATCCTCCCCACCCCTGCTGCCCAGCTGGGCTGAGAAAGCCCAGAACAGGGGGAGGGGGCAGTTTGTCCACTGCCATGGGGCTTTGGGGCTCAAATTTTAGGTATGATCCATCCCGGGGGAGAGCCAAAAAGCCCACTCAGAGAGCTTTCTCAACCCCTCATAGCCCAGTCTTTCCCCAGAAGAAGGCTGAGGTTCTGGGGCAGCCGTGCTCCCAACTACACTCCCCCAAGGCTTCAGGGAGAATCCCCTGATTTCCATCACTGAGCGTAGGTGGACTTAAGCCGCCATGCTCTCTCCTCCCCTTCCTAGAGGAATGTAAACAAGACTAAGGAAGGAAAAGGGGCTCATAAGGTGCTGAATCATGGCACTAGGGCAGGCAGGGAGGGATGGGGAGGATAAAGGTGGGGCCCTAAATTCCCCGGAGAAGGACACCCGGGAAAGCATCTTCTTCCTCCCCGAAGGAGAAAGAGTGGGGCAGCCCAAGGAGTCCACGCTTTAGTATGTGAGATTGGCTTCGGTGATGGCGAAGACTCTGGAGCAGCAGACACAGCAGCAAGGATGGTGCCGGGGCTGTGCCTGCTCGGTAGAAGACAAGGGAGTGGGACTAGCCCGAGCCAGGAGCCCGGTTGGGGGCGGGTGGGAGACAACCAATCCATGCTTCTCTTGCACATCAATGTTTCTCTCCCTCGCTTTCGCTCTCCCTTCAAAAATAAATAAAATCTTTAAAAAATGAAATGAAATGAAATGAAATGAAATGAAATGAAATGAAATGAAATGAAATGAAATGAAATCTATGTAATCAGCAAAGGAAAATATCATAAGACTGTGTGAAGCCCGCTATGAAGGTGCCACTGGGCTGTGTGAAGTGGCTTCTGCCCGCGGCCTAGGACTGTGTGCTCCCCAGCCTCCCTCAAATGCACGTGCAGCCCTGGGGCTGAGTAGTGGTTAGTGAGATGAGACAGAAGTGTTTAAAATAACTTCCAAAGAGAGGTGTTTTCTTTCTCTTTTCTTCCTTCCAGTAGTTGAAATATAGTTGTGATGGCTGATTCCCAAGCAGCCATCTTGAGCAATGAGGTAGAGATCGTGCGTTAAATAGGGTAGAGCAGTGAATTAGCTACAAAGACAAAGCCTGAGCTAAGACCAGATCTTAGGGCTAGAGGAGACCTCAGAGACCCCTGCTCTATCCACACTCATCATCACATCCAGAGGAAACCCAAGGCCCGGAGAAGCCACATGATATTCCAGGAACAGTAACTAAGTTAGGAGATGCTGTGCCAGAGGTCCCCTCCACCATCACCGCCCCACTCACAGGGTTCTTTCTCTTTCTCTGGAAACCTCCTTTCCCAGACCTAGAATGCCGCTCCATTCTGTGGCTGGGACCCCAGTCCATAGAGCTGGGCAAAGGCCCCAGAGTTGGTTAGCAGCAGGCCTGAGATACACCTCTCAGCATTCTGTCTGCTGAGAGCGCAGCAGGGATTCTGCCCACTGGTGCCCACAAGTGCCCTCTCCTAGGTTTGTCTGTTGGTATCCCTATTTGGCTTCTTTCTTTCTCTCTCTCTGTCCTTCTGTTTGCCTGCCTGTCTCAGTCCACCAATCTTTCTGTCCATCTCTATTATTGTCTCTCTCTGCCGCCCTCTCTCTGACTCAGCCTGCCTACCTCATATATGCGTGCGCACACGCACACACACATTAAATCCTCACTCGAGGATCTGTCCATTGATTTTAGAGGGAAAGGGAGGGAGAGAAACATCCATGTGAAAGAGAAACATCAGTCAGTTGCCTCCCCGACATCCCAATCAGGGATCAAACTTGAAACCAAGGTATGTGCTCTGATGGAGAATTGAACATGCATCCTTAGGCGCACAGGGTGACACTCCAGTCAGCTGAGCCACCTGCCCAGAGCTCTCCTATCCTTCTGTCTGTCCCTCTAACTCTCTGTATCTGCCTTTCTCTCTGCTGACCCGTGTAGCCCTCTCCCTCTCTCTGTGTGCCTTTCCCTTCCCTTGCTCTTTCTACTGTTTCCCTGTCTCCCTGTCTCTGAGCCTGACTGTGATAGTTGGTCGCTCCTCCTAAAGGCTGTAGGAGGTGACTTTTCTTGGACTGTGTTATGTGCTGATTCGGTGCTGCCCCTGCGGCTCCTGCTCCCACCCGCCTTGCCTGCTCTATACATCTCTGATGCTGTAGGACTGGTGCTGTTCTCAGGACCTCCAGTTCTGCAGGGCCCCCAAGCAGGGGTTTGGATTCTTGGAGCCAGTGGAGCAGTGGGATGACTAGGCACATGGAAGGCAAAGGTCAGCGCTGCCAATGCTGCCAGAGCTTTTAGCATCCCCTTCCTCCTGCCACCCCAGGAACTTGATCCCTTCCGAGCCAAAGCTGATGGCGGGGTGGTGGGGAGGGGGGGCGGCGCTGTCAGGGTGAGCCCAGGGATGGTGGGTGCAGCCCAGCTCCTGCTTGGCTAAAGGCCAGAGCAAGAGGGCTTCAGGGATGATCCAAGACTCTCTTGACAGTGCCCTACGCTGGAGCTTCAAGGTAGCCAGGGCCTGGTCCTAACCACCACAGTGAGCGGAGGGAAGAGACTAAGGTTTGAATTTTGCCTTTACCATCTACTAGCTGAGTGACCACACACCAGGCCCTTTTCTGCTCTGGGCCTCAGTTTTCCCATCTGTGCAATGGAGAGAGGCTGGCTGCTGCTCTCCACTTCCCAGTCTGAGTCAGTGATCCCGTCACTCCGTGAGCCTCTGGTATTGCAGACTTGGATGGAATGAGCTGCGGGCCTGAGACAATTCCACTGTGGGGGAGGGGAGGCTGCTGGAGAAGGTCGAGTACTGAAGTCCCAGTGTGGAGCAGCGATGATCACATGATCACACTGGCCCGGGATCTGGAAGCCTAAGGTGCAGACCCATCCCTTCACTCACCTACCTGATCTCTCTGTGCCTCTGTTTCTTCTTCTGTAGAAGGGATAATAATTCCAGTCTCCACGCCCTACCCCACCACCACCACCACCACCAACACCACCACCACCAGCCCTTGGGAGGGTCTGGTGAACTCAGAGAATCCCTACCAAAAGGATTTAGCTCTGAGCAGGGGCTGGGAGTGGGGTGGGGTGGGGGGAGCTGAAGGTAGGTCCTTGGGATGGGGATCTGAGGGCTCACAGGAACCATGGGGTGGGGGCGTGTCAGGGGCGGGGAGGCTGAATGGAGCCATTGTAAGAAGCAGGAAGGGGACCCTCTGTGCTAATTCTAGGCCCAGGCTCTTTTAGACAAAGCCAGGAACCCCTGAGTAGCCATTCGTCCGGGGAAGAAAGGCTGAAGGGCCCCTTAAGGCCTTTCATGCTGGGGCTGCTCAAGGGAGACAGCTTAGAAATCAGTACTGTTGCCTTCTCTGCTCACCCCACACCCCACCCCATCTTGACTCCTTCTGTAGAAGCCAGGCCTCTGCCTGGAGTTCAAACCTTTTGAAAACCACAGGAGGCTGAAGCAGGGAGGCAGCTGGGTATGTAAGGAATCCTGGGAAGGAAGTCGGGATCTGGTCCTGCTCTACTGTCCTGACCTCAGTTTTTCCATCTGTAAAATGGGAGTGCTACCCATCCCTGACCTGCTAAAATTCAATGAGGTTTCCAGACTTTCTGCGTAAGACTGAGGCCAGGTCAGGAGAAGCCTGAGCATTAGGAACTACTGACTCTGGCCTGCCGCTTACGCCCCCCACCCCGTGCTGCTACCCTCCCTCCTGGACACCAGAATGCATTCGTGTCCAAATATGGGCCAAAAGTCCAAAATGGTCTTCATTTCTTGCAAATGGAATCCAAATGAAACAGCTGAAAGAACCATTTCTTATACTTTTCTGCACAAGCAGAAGCTGGGTCAAGCGTGCCCATTAATTCATTTATCCTCCCATTCCTTTGTTCCTTTGCTCAGTCATTCACTGTATAATGCTTTAATGGTCCCCCAGGCACCTACTCCATGCCCTATCCTGTGCTGGGCACCCGGAGATGACGCCTGAAGGATGTTCAGTCAAGTGTGGGCAAGCGGTCATTTGAAACAGAAGAAGGTGCCGAGTGTGGCAGAGGAGAAAGCCACTAAGCAGGATCCAGAGAAGCAGCGTTTTAGCCATCTGAGGGATGAGTAGGGTGACACTGGGCGGGGGGGCTGCAGTTTGGGCAGAGGACACTGCGCTCACAAAGGGGGGAGGCAGGGTGAGGAGACAGAGCAAACCTGGTGTGGAGGAGGGGCGAGCCAACCCCAGGACATGATGCTGTCACTCACGAAGAAACAAATACTGTGGGATTCCACTTACATGACATGTCTAGAGTCGTCACAGTCATAGGCAGAGACAACAGAATACTTACTGGCTGCCAGGGGCTGGGCCGGGGATGGGAAACAGAGATTGTTGTATAATGGGTGTAGAGTTTCAGTCTACAAGATGAAGAGTTCTGGAGCTTGGTTGCACAACGGTGCTGAGGTACTTAACACTACTGAACTGTACACTCAAAAATGATTAAGATGGTAAATTTTATGTTATGTGTATTTTACCACTATGTAAAAAAAAAACATAATATACCTCCTCCCCCAAAAAAGAAGCCTGCCCCAGAGGCTGCGTTGGGGAAGGGGGACAGGAATGGGAGTGGTGGAGTTCAGGAGTGGTGGGCCCTCAAAACAAGCTAAGGCCAACCCAATCACCACACCTGTTGTAGAGGATTGGAGGGGAAGGAAAGACGCAAAGAAAGGAGAAGAGGGAAGTGTTGAGGTAAAAACGGTGCGTGCGTAGGGCCTGTTTGCAGGGTCATGGGCCTGGGTGCAGTATACAGAAGTTAGACCTCCAGCAGAAGGGACTGGCTCCCACCTTAAAACATCTCTGAGGGTTACTTTAAGCATGCAAGGGAAGAAATCTGCTTCTATAGAACCACTGAATTTCTAAGACCTTAGACCTAGCAGAAGCTGTGGCCTTCAGCCCCAGGTTGGTTGGCCGAGCCCAGGTGTTGAGGTAAAGGTTTCCAGGTAGCCTCTGCTACCCACTCTCTCCCCCAATAGCCAGACTGTGTCCTTTCCCAATATGACTTAGAGAGTTTCAGACCATCAGAGCTGTGGGAAGACATCTACCCAACTCCCACCCATCATACAGATAGGGCCACTGACACCCAAAGAGGGGAGATCTGCCCAAGTTCACCTGCAAGTCAGGTGACTAGAACTGTGGTCTTCTAAACCCTCTTTGCCTTGCCTTCTGCTTGGGGGACCTTAAGCTGAATTTTATCACTGCCGAAGCTTACCACATACCCTGGGGTTCTTAGCTGGGCTGGTCAATACCATCCCTAGACTGGTTATCTTTTACTTTATGAAAATGATGCATTCCCATCAAGGTGACTTCAAATAAGTCTTTTGAATAAAGTCTATGCCATCTATTATTGTGCTCTTTAGAACTGTACTTCTACAATTTTAGGGTACAGTAGTCTCTAATAGAATAAATTTCAATCTTTGAGCCAGACTCAAGGCATGTTTAATAAGGGCAAGTGTAGATACAGTCTCTAAGTTCAGATCTCAGCTCTGCTTCTGAAGTTCTCTCAGCCTCAAATTCTTCATCTATAAAGTGGGAATAATTATATCTACCTCACAGAGTCATGTAGAGTGCCTGGTACCCAAGAGCTGCTCAGTGAAGAGTACCATAAACGATATGATGATGTGTTCATAACTGATGAGAATGACGGTGATGGAGGTGATGATGGTGATGGAGGCGACGATGGTGATGCTGGTGGTGACGGTGGTGGAGATGGTGATGACGGTGGTGATGATGATGGTGATGACAGTGACAGCAGTGGTGGCAGCAGTGGTAATGATGGTGGTGGTGACGGTAAAATGATGATGGCAGAGATAGTTCTTACTGAGGAGTGTCCAGAGCCTCACCGGTCCCATTGGGTATGTCAGGACCAAGGAGGATGGGTTCCAACTTGACATCTTTTTGCTCTGAGAAGCACTGGGCATTCTGTAAAGTGGAGCAATACTCCATCTTGTGAGTTTTGATTAAGACAGTAAACTGGTTCCAGAAGCAGGTATTAAGGGCATGCTCCCAGGGCAGACACTGTCCCTCTTCCCTTGAGACACATCTCCACTCCTTGTGAGTCAAGAACTCTTGGGAATAAACAAGCATGTTGGGACAGGCTATCTCGGAAATAGGAAGTCCTGATGACCCCATACCTAAGTGCTCCTCTCACCAGTATTCCTTGTCCCTGACCCTGCTCTATTTTTTTTCTGTAGAACTTACTATCTCCAGTAGACATTATTATTCACTTATTTTCTATGTTTGTTTTCATCTGCCCCCACTAGAAGATAAGGTTTAGGAGGGCAAGAACCTTCGTTTGGTTCACTGCCATACTCCAACTGCCTAAAATAGTGTCTGACACACAGTATATGCTCAATAAATATTTGTCGAACGAACAAATGCTGAAAGGAAGGGATCAATGGCTGTATTTGTTCTCCAGGTCAGGCCCAGCTTCCCAGCTTATTACCTGCTTTCTCCTCAAACAAAAACAGAGAGGGATGGGTGTGGCTGGGATGTAGGCTTTTAGACTGGACTCTGGCTGGTACTCCGGGCAGGGTGAGCCGTTGTTCAACCCAGGGCTCAGTCCCTGACATGGTTATCGCCCTCGGGGCACTTGAACCCCAAGTTCCTGCATCCCTGCTGAGCCAGAGGCTGAAGGCAGAAGAGAAGACCCTGGACCTGGAGTGTGAGGTCCTGAGTGTGGCGTTTAATAAGGAGGGCAGATATGCCCTGCAGCTGTCAGCTGAGAACTCCCTGTGGGCCACCTTTGGGGCTGGAGTTCAGCTGCAGATGGATGATGGGGACACTTTCCTTGTTTGTTCTGCTGTCACCAGTATCATTGAGCAGCAGCATCCTGGCCAGAGCATCACCTTCACCAGGAAGAAGTTTACCTTTACTTTTCCCAAAGGTACAAAGTAAGGGTTGGGATTAGGGGGAGAAGGACCCTGTAACTCTGGCCCCAGCCCCTGTCAAGGACCACATAGAGCCTCAGGGGAACTGGGAGGGACAGGGTCAGAGCTCTAGATGGAATCCTAAAACTCTGCCTATGTGGATTGTGGCAAATGCTGGCCCTCAGTGACCCCCGGCCTCCTCCTGTGTGGCATGGGGATGCTCACGATGGTCACTCGGGGTCAAGTGAGGAAGACATGAAAGGACTGGTGAGAAATGGCTTTGTGAATTTACAAAAGCATTAAATGGGTGCCCAGCAGGCTTGGGGCCAGTCCTGGCAGCGGACAGTACACAGAGTAACATTAGAGCCAACACCCTGAGTGCCCGCCCTGAGCAACACTGGACTGTGGATATGGGGGTTGGACAGAGAAGTGGAGACCAGGCCTTGCCTTCAGGAAGTTTCCAGATCCTGTGGAAAGGCAGGAATTCTAAACAGAGAATATTTTAGTAATCTGGAAGGGGCAGGAGATCCATGCCTAGACTGTGAGTCCATCCAGGAAGGCTTCCTGGAGGAGGGGCGGGAAGGGAACATGAGAGAACAAGAAGACCAGGTCCCAAGGCCTTTAGGTGGCCAAAAATCAGAGGCAGGTTGAACTCTTCCCTCAGGGTGGTCCTAGGACCTAGGACCACCTCACAGGCTAGGAGTCCTCACCTCCCTAGTCCACCCCAGGCTTGGAACTGGCCATCACTAAAGGTAGTAGTCTTGGTCAGGGCTTGAGAGGGTGTCACCCACTAGGAAACCTTAGTTAAGCCTGGCTTCAATTCAGTGCCCAGATCCCAGGTTTCCTGAGGCCCCTACTGGTCCTCTTCATCCTGTGGGGGTTGGCAGGGAGACCCCAGAGGCTCTCTGAGCGTTTTGTTCCCCACCCAGGTTTCTGCAAGAACAAACATCAGCACATGTGCAGCGCCTCTGGAGGTGCTGGCCTCAGGCCCGATGGGTGAGGGAGGCCATCTTTTCCATCCCAGACTATCCCTTGTGAACCTCTCCACGGGAGCACGAGGAAAGGTACTGCTGCTGTGGCAGCCGGGCTCTGCTCCGGCCCAGTGACGTCCCCACAGCTGGGCCTGCCACTGTGACAGCCTGGCCTACACTGTGGCCTTCTGTGTGCACCGGTCCCTCTGCACCAAAGGCACGCTGCCCTCTGGGGGCCAGCCAGCCAGAACAGATGTTGCCTAGCCCAGAGCCCCAGTTGCCCTGGCAGCAGGTGGGAGTTTCCTGGGTCCCAGCTCAAGTTCTCTCATTCCTGACTCCCCAGTCAGAAGACACAGTGTCTCTGGTGAGCCTGACTGTCCCTTCCCTCACTGAGCTGAGCAGCAGAACTTCCCAAGGCAGCTTCATTCAGTTCTGGAGAACATGCCTTCTGGGGATGGAGACAGTGAGTCCCAGTTCAAATGGGGAGACAGGAAATAGCTCAAAGGTCACACAGAGCAGGGACACGGCTGGTTGGCATTTTTTACCCAGTAGGTGAGTGTCCCTTAAGACCCTTCAGTCCCCTACTCAATCTCATACATTCTCACCAGGTTTTGAGGGAGGCCCCGAGTGAACTGGAGACAGAAGTCTGTGTGTGCCCACCCTCAAACCCATCCAGCTCCCACCACGACCGTGAGGGACTCAGCTCTGAACCAGGACTCCGGGCCCAGGTGAGGAGGTCTTATCCCTGTCTAAGCTGCAGGAGGGCTCCCTAACATGGCTGTGTTCTGCAACCAGGCATGTGTCTGATGGGCCTCACAGGCAATACAGGTGGGAGCCAGTAGAGCAAGTGGAAGCCCATTTCAGAGGTGGAGGAACATGATCATGCCCAAGGATGCTTGATCCCATTTAATGCCAACAATATATCCTGGGGACCTTAGTGCACAACAGTGCATGGAATCCAAGGCTAGGTAAGTCTCTGGGCTGAGGTGCCACCTGGCTTGAAGACATTAAATAACAGAAATTAAAGCTGCCTTGGACACAATGTGGGCATTGCATGGTCCTGGAACGTGTATCTTGAGCTCTACTGGGGGGATGTGTGTCTGACTTTGGAGCCTAGGAGAGACTTCTCAGAAGAGATGCTACTTGAGATGAATCTCCCATTCATTCATTCATTCATTCACTCACTTAGCCATTCATTCATCCATCAAATATTTGTTAAGCGCAGATTCTGTCAGACCCCACTTAGGGATGGCGGTTGCAGGCTTTGGGGAGGGTATTCCAAGGAGAGGGACCAGAAGAAGCTGGCTGAGGGGAAGAAAAGGTTTAGGCACCAGGATAAAGAACTGAGATTGAAACCTAAAGTTAACAGTCATTGGTGGCTGGCTCTCTGGCAGAGCCTGTCTCCCAGTAGCACATTGATCTGGGGCTGAAGTGGAGCTTGAGGGTGGGGAGCCGAGTTGGGTTGGGAGAGGGAGGGTGAGTGGGTGGGAGACTGTGGAAGGAATCAGGGTACAGTGGCAACAGAGTGAGGTGAATATTCAATTCAGGAGGCAGTGGGGGATCACTGGAGCAATTTATGCAGGAGAAAGGCAGGATCTGAGCTATGCTTTAGACAGGATGGTCTGGCAGCTTGTGCCAGGAGGAGTGGAACAACAGCCAAGCACCCAGGGACCAGCTTGCGCAGGTCTCATACCCTTCCTATATGGCATTCCGTTTCCTCAGACTGCAAGCTCCCTGACCTCAGGGCCTGGGCCTGGGCCTCTGTCCAAGAGCTTGTCACAGGACTAAATACGCAAAAGGCTCAGAGCTCAGAGAGAAGCAGTCCTCTGGTCTCCAGGTCCCAGCATGCCCTGGCCACTGCTTTGCAGGCTACAGTTCTGGGTGCACGTGATGGGGGGTGGGACTGCTTTGGGGAAGGGGGCCGAGAGGTGGCTGAGCCATCATAGGCTGCTCTGATTTCTGTTATTTAATGCCATCATCGCTCTGGCATTCTCCGTCTTCAAGTGTCAGGTGTCTGCTTCTAGCAAGAAGAGAAAATGCCTTTAAGGGCGAGGAAAATCGTTTCCCTCCTGGGGGATGGTGGTGTCTGCAATCACAACCCTGACAACACAGCCAGCAGCCAGTGGGGGCCAGACAGTGGGGTGGGTCCTTTAGAGAAAAGCTCAGGTGGGCTCATCCACCTGTTCTGCCAAGAAGGTGGGCCCCTTCCTGGGGTTTTGACTTGGAGACTCAAAGGCACAGCTGAAAGGGCTAAGCTAGCAAGGCTAAGACAGGGTTCTCAGTGAGACATGGGGCCACAGGTTGTCCTTCTGGTCTGTGGCCAACTCTCTGAGAAAGTGGATGTGGCCTCGAACCATGAAACCACTCCCCCGCCCCTCTTTGTAGATGGTAAAATGAAGCTCAGGAGGGAAGGACTTAACCCAGCCCTCTTCAGTTCTCGGCGACAGAGAAGGAGAAAGGGAATGAAAGGGTATGGGATGGGATGGGTCGAGAAGCAAAGGCAGTGAGCAGACAGGATGGAGCGAAGAGGAGCCAAGTTCAACAATATTTCATTCAAGTCCAGGAATGTACTTCTGGGGTCCAGATGCAAATGCATAGGCTCGAGGTCACCTCCTCCAAGGAGATTTCTGCACTGATTTTTTTCCCTTCCAAACTATTCCGTCCTGTGTCAGGCATTTCAGTTGTCGAATCTGTTTGGTTTAGAATTTTATTTTAGGCTCACAAGTTGTTCTTCAACTTGTTCATTTTTTAAAACCAGAACTGCCAGCGGTCATGGGATGAGGGATGAGGTAAAGGTGAAGCAAGGAGCAGGGGGCAGGGGTCCAGAACATGCCATGATCCAGAACGAGTAGAGCCGGAGACAGGGGTCAGTGTGCGTTTCAGGGACTGACTTAGAATCTGAATCATTTTGCTCCTTAGCCATGGCCCGCAGGTTTCATAGCCCTAAACGCCCATGCTAGTGCTGGTCACAGCCTTCCCTAAATCCTGGAGACTCCACTCCTAAGCTAACATCATATGGACAGCGAACACCTACCCATCTCCAGTTCCCAAGTTTCCTTCCGTGTGTGTGAGTGTGTGTGACGGGTAGAGGAGGGTGGTAAAGGGTATGTCTCCCGTGAGTATTTCCAGCAGCACACTCACAGACACCAGGGTAAGATCACTCCCTCAGCCCCAGACCCACAAATGAGGGTACTGTGTCACGCAGGCAGGAGCTGCCGAGGGAAGCTTACCGTGCGCAGGAGGGAGCCAGCTCCGGGTTCTCTGCCAGCCACACTGGATGCCCAGCGGCTTCCTTTTGGGCAGAGCTCCACCAGATTCATCCTGTTCCATCAGGCTGCCTCCTTTACCTCTTAGCAGGTTTGAGGGTACATGGCTACCCACCCCTCATCACCACCACCACCTCCCAGGTCCTCCTTCCAGGGGCGAGAGGGAGTTTATCTGACCACAATGAGGGTGGCCTGTCCAGTGCTGGGCAAAGTGGCTCCCTGAGGCTGAGGGAAGCAGCGAGGTCCTGGCCAAAGTCTGGCTGCTGGGCCAGCTGGGGTAACTCCCACTCAACTCTTTTAAGACCAAATGAGGCCGCCTGGGAAAGGGGTGGCGGGGGGCAGGGGGAAGCCACCGCAGCCTTGGGCCTCAGGGGCCACATTCCTCCTGGCACCTCACTCACCTCTCTAAGATATCCTGAAGCTTTAAGGACAACCTCCCACAAGCAGAGCTACTTCAGAGGGAATCTTTGAGCTGGAAATTCCCAGTGATGAAATTCTGGAAACACGAACTTAAAAATTCCTTGCTTGTAGCTCTGGGAGCCAGCCTGGAGGCTCCTTCACCTTGGCCCTGCAGCTCCCTCCCACACAGAAGAGGAGCAAAGAGGGAGGAAGTGGGGGGTGTGGTGGGCTCCTCCCCCATTCCCTCTGGCTTTTACCTCTCCCAAACAATCGCACTTTTGTTTCACAGGAACGAATCTGTTCCCCAGGAGTCTTTTAAATGACGCTTTCAAGGGTCTTTTTTATTCTTTCCATTTAAAATACTTTTTTCAACCCTGGAGGGGGAAAAAGAGAAGAAAAAGCTTATAAAGCAATCACCGAACGCAGAGCTGTAAGCCTGTGGATTCTAATTGTCACTTTGGCACCAACAGGCTGGGGGCTTTCATTACACAGAAGTGAAGGGAAACGGAGCAGTCAGTGGCTTGCCTAGCGCCCCTCCACCCCGTCCCTAAACCTCTGTCTCTCTGTCTCTCTCCCTTTGTTCCTTCCCTTTCTCCCTCCCCTGCTCCCTCTCTCAACCGTCCTCCCACTCTCTCCATCCGTAGTCCAGTGGGAGCTCCAAGTTTGCACCCGCCCAGCCCCAGGCATCCTTCTGCCTTGGGGCCAACCCACTCCAGGTCTCCCCTCCCCTCCCTCTTTGCTCTGCTTTTAAATTCATTATGCCTTTTATTGTTTCCTATTGCAGACACGATTTCTATTGCCCTGGAGGCTGGACTGGTGCAATCAGGGAAATGCACACCATGTGGATTTCGTCAACTTCACTGCCCAGTTGGCCTCGAGGTGGAGGTGGGGAGTTGGACACCTTTTGGCTCAGGCCCCTTCGCCTCCGAGTCCTGTGTTGCCTCCTCCTCTGCAGCTCCCTCCCCTGTCCTGGTGGAGGGGCATGCCCCCAGCCTGTTTCACTGGTGGGGTAAAAGAGGTGGTGGAAGGCGGCTCTTGGACTCTTACCAACAAAGCGGTGAGAGGTGGGAAAGGTGTGAACAGGTTAGACCAGGACTGCTAGCCCCGTCCCAGGCCCCAGTCCCTCTGCTTTGGGATCCCTGTGTCAACCCTCCTCCTCCTTTCCTGTGTTCCATCAAATGCAAAGGATATGGACATGTCAGCTCCTCCTTGCCAATGAGGCAGTTTTATGGGCTTTAGAAAAACACTCCAATTGCTCCCTCAATTACCGAGCGGGTTGAATATATTAATCTCTGTCCTAACTGACTGAAAATGTCGGCTGCCGCCCCTCCCCCAGCCACCAGCGCCCCTCCACCAGCACATGCCCAGGAGTGACTCCCAGCCCCTCCCTCCCCCACTCCAGCCCAGAGCAGGTCAACCTGGGTCCAGACAGCATGCTTTTGCTGTGCCTAACAACACACACACACTCACACACACACACACAAACACACTCACACACGCGCGGGTGGACAGCTGCTTTACATTTCTCTATCAATTTTCATTGATTTTCTCCTTTGCTGCTATTTGGAAGAGCCTCTTCCTTGAGTAAACTCAATCACGGGGGCAAAGAGGGGCAGGAGGGGGACTGTGGGTGGCTCCCCCTTTTGCTTCTGTAAAACTGCCTCCAGCTTAAACACACTCTGCCCCAGGCAGCTGAACCCCGTTAAAAGCTACCTGAGGTTTTCCTTTGAAGCTGTATTTTCTTTTATTTCAGGGGAACAAAGGCTCTGTCATGGTGCTCCAGAGAGGCTGTCACCCACCCCGGGAGGGGCGCAGGCCTGTCAGCATAGCAGATTGCTGAGGCTGGCAGGAGAGGCAGGGCTGGCTGGTGCTGGCCCCAGGAGAGCAGGTGGGGGATATGACCATCGCCCTCAGGAAAAGAAAGGCCAACCCCAAAAGTACCGCAATTACCCCGCAGGCCTCCTGCTGCCCCCAATTCCTCCCCAGTGGCACTGAAAGAATTTCTACCCTCAGGGGCCTCTGAAGGATAAAATCTGAAAATACATAAATTTCAAGAGGGGGTCCCATATTTTGATCCCTGTCCAAGCCTGTCCTTTCACCCCTACTCTGCCTGATTTACAAGTCACCTACCTGTGCTTTTGGAGCCCTTTCAGGTCAGTGCGGGTGCCTGGAGCTCAGCGGGGTGGGGGTGGGGGGTGGGAGAGCATTGGGGCTCAGCCAGCTTACATCGAGAGGCATGTGCTCTGGGTTCAGACCATTCTCTGGCACTTATTTAGTAGCTGCGTGACCTCATGCAGGTTAGGTAAATTCCTTCAGCCTCCATTTCCCCATCTGTAACGTGGAGGAGAGCAATCTCTGTGTCCTGTATGGCCAAGAGGATGAAATGAGTCAGCTTAGTCCTAAACCCTGCCCTGCAGGGAGTGTTTAATAATGCTTGCCAATCTAGTATGAGTTGGGATGTCTACATTGGGCAAAGCAGGTGAGTCTGGGCCTCAGTTTCTGCATCTAGAAAATAGTGCTCCTTCTTGCTTAGCAGGCCTCCCAGGGGAGGGCTATTGAGAACTTTTGAGCCCCACTGTCTCTGGGGCTCAGGGCCAGGCTTTAGGTGAAGAAGCCTGGCCCAGCCCGGATGCTAGTCTGCGAAGAGGCTCTGTTAGCAGATTGTTGTAACTGAGCATACCAGATGGCCCTGCTGCCCCTCCTGGGCTTCCTTCCCCACCCCACTCACACTTCCCGGAGGCTCTGTGTTTGTGAATATGTGATGTGTGAGTGGTGAGGGAGATGGGAAGAAAGAGGGTACTTGTGTCTGCAGTCCTTTCAGCCAGCCCAGGCCCAACACCAATGAATACCCGATGGGCTCCAGGGGAGGGGACTGCAGTGGCCCTCTCACTTCCAGAAATTACCTTCCCAGTGAAAGGAGGGAGGAGGGGCAGGAGGGTCCAGTTTTCATGGGCCTTTAGGTCATCTCCCTCTTTTCTTCATCACACCCTTGGAATGTGGTTGTGCCCCAACAGACACCCCAGAACACAGCCACTCTCACGATGCACACACGTGGGTATACATGTGTTACCGGAGAAGCCCTGGTTCTTCTCACCGGCGCAGTGAAGAATTACAGATCGGCGAGCCTAGAAGCATGCATGCAAAGCTTATTAGTGCTAACTTCTAATGGGAGAGCAAAAGTAAGGGTGGCCAGAACCCAGGTGGCCAAAGGCTGAGTGACCAGGTTCCCCCCACCCCCCACTCCCAGTGTGGCAAAAAGAGAAGAGAAGAGAGAGTCCTTTGTTCTGAGGACTTACATAGTTGGCGGGGTGGGGGGTAAAGAAGTTACATATTGATTGATGGGTGAAAGTGGGGCCAGCTTCCCCCCACAGGGAGATGTGGCTACCCAAACATAGGTATGTGTGGGAGTCCCTTAGCCTGAATCCTTATCTTGCTCCAGACTCTATTTATTCATTTTGCGTACATGGCGGGAGACAGGCAGTTAACAAAAGTTGTTTTAGGGGCGTTTCTTCGGGCACTGTAGACCCCCCACCTTTTTTCCCCCTTCCAGACCTTGGGATGAATACAGAGCCTCAAGTTTCCTTTTCCCAGCTACTGGAGATGATACACACAGACTTTCAAGGGCCTCCCCCCAGCTGCACTAACTTGTTCGAAGTGCCTGGCAGCCTTATCAAACCAGGCTCAGGATTACAGGTCAATGAGTGAGACATGTCTTCCTTCGCTTTTAGCCTCCTGTGTTAAGCTCTTTATTAGATAGGAATGGCGAGGGCCCTGCCTTTATTTCCCCTCTGGCCGCACATTCCTAGCTGCTACCTAAGTGCTAAAAGGTGTTGCCTGGCAATCAGGATGCCAGCCCCTGGCCAGCAACAGCAGCGCAGTCTCAGAGCTCTTCCTACGCTGCCTCCTGCAACAGGCAGAAGCGGATTTAATGGCGGGCGCACCGGGTGTGCGCCCTGGGCCCCGATTTCTGAAGGGCCTCGCAAAACCCCAACTTTACAGTTTTTTCTAATGACACCAAGTTTGGTTTCATATGTGCAATAATATGTGAATATTATATTCAAATTTTATTGGAAATAAAACATTAAGAGTACATAATATTTTTTATTTATTTAAAAATATGGTTTATTATTTTTTTATTTAAAAATATGGTCCCTGTCTCTCTCTCTTCTTTTTAAGGGGCCCAATATTTTCTTCTGTGCCCAGGGCCCCAACAGACCTTAATCCGCCTCTGGCAACACTACCACATCCTGGACATGCAGAGACCGCCCCCCAACCCCATCACAAAGACAGATTCACACTGACTCACTGATGGACTCGTAGGGGGTGCACACCCACCCACACACAGGCCCCCACCTCCGTGGGATCCTCCTGGCCTCCTGGCTTCATCCCTGTACAAATCCCCCCAAATACAGCCTCTACCAGAAGAAAAAGAGGCTCCAGTGACATGGCATGTGTGATGTATGAGGTGAAATTAAAATCCCCTGCAAAACCAATCTTTAATCATTGATCTTTAATAAAACTCTAAGAGCAGATAGAGGTAAGCGGCAGGGAAAGGAGGCCGATAGCGCCCAGTCAGCCCCTCCTGGCCCTGGTGAGGGATTGGCCTGTCAGGGGTCAGTCGAGACACCCAGGCCCGGGTGCTGGGCTAGTTTTGCAGAGCGCCTGGGCTCAGGAGCGGCTAATAAGTGGGGGATATCCTTCCTCCATCTGGATCAGATAGCCTGCCCTGGGGTCCCACAGGTGGTCATTATTCATCCGCCCATCCACCCACTTCCTCAGCACTGAAGCAGGTGGCTGTATCCCCCAGGTCTTGGGAGCTGCCAGGCTTGGTGGGGGGAGGGAGGGGAGAGGAAGTAGGAGGAGTTGGAAGACAATAACTTTCCAAACTGACTGTGAGGGCTGGGGAGACAAGATGTGGTCGTCAAGGGCTCCGTTGGCTGTAGAAAAACCAGTTCAAAAGACCTTGGTTTAGGACCTCATTTCACAGTTGCACTAGAACTGTATAACTTGGAGCAAATCACTTACCGCCCTAGGCCTCAAGTTCCTCATCTGTACAATGGGCAGGGCAGTGTCTTCTGACAGGGAAGTTGAGAGGCTCAGCTAGGTGAGAGGCGGGAAAGTTGCTCAGTTCATTAAGACCCATGCCATCAGGGGAACATCTGATCCCTGCCTCAAGGAACAGGTACAGTTCCTGTAGAGACTGAGGAGAGAGGTTTTCAGGTGGAAAACACCTTGCGACAGTGGTGTGGGAGCAAGAATGGGGTGGGGAGGTGTTTGAGGGAACAGCAGGCTGGGAGCGAGGATGATGTGTAAAGAGCGTGTTTGTGGATTGAAGAGTTGCAGGGGATGCCGAGGGAACGGAAGGTAGGTGTCAACTCCAAGCTCTGAGCCCTCTGCCATCCTGTGTTTGCCCAGACTGCTCTGAGCCAGGCTGGCCAAGGGGCAACCTGCAGAGCCCATTATTGGAGCATCATGTGGGTCCTGGGAGGTGGTCAGGGAAGCCTTGATGACGTCCATTTTCTGAAGCAGGAAGTAAGGTGCTGGAGGAGTTGAACAGCTTCCCCTTGAGTCAATAATAAAGCTAAGCTAGAATGGAGGTCTCCACCATATAGGTTGTTTTTCTGGTAAGATATCAATACAGAGCTGAGAATGACTTTTAGCAGTCTTTCCCAGGGAGACTCATATTTTAATGGGCTTTCTAGGTAATGTGACAGGATCATGGGGAAGCAGTTGTGGAGGGGTCAGATTTCTGCCTGGTGGCCCCAGATCACACCAAGTCCAGCTAAGGCAGATTACTCAGTGTGAAGTTGACCCTAACAATGAGTGCTCATTGTCCTGGGTGGTTTGGGGATGGGGTTGGAGCTGTCAATAACTCAGAGTCAGTGCCCAGGCAAACCTCCCAGCCCACTGGAGTGAGCTGATGACACTGAGAAAGAAAATGTTGCATAAATAGCCCCAGAATTAAACCCTTGCCCAGCCTGAGGAGTAAGAGCGAGTTACAGCCAAGAAGGTGCAGGGAATAAATATGGACTTCGGCTTGAATTCAGATCTCTGCTCTGCCTCACACCAGGTGCTCCTGAGCCAGTCACTTCACGTCTCTTATCCTGTGTTTTCTCCTCTATAAAATGGCTATAATGATGTCAATTTTGCAGTGTAGCTGTGAGGGTTAAATAACATGCTAGCCTGACTATAAACCAGAAGCCCTTCCTGGAGGAGAGGGGATTATTACAAAGACTCCCAGAATACAGCCACCCTAGAAGGCACCACGGATTCAGCCGTGGAGGTGGGAGTGGGACACACGTCTGCACCCATACCATTCCTGTAGGGTGAGTATTGATTCACCCATGCAAGAAGTGTTTGTTAAGCCCAGACTCTGCCAAGCCTGGCCTCTCAGAGCGCTCAGCAAGACAGACAGCATAGTGAGACCGTTGCAGTCATTGGATGTAGGAGGGGTAGCCGTTTGGGCCTGCCTGGTGCTCCGCCACCTTCCAGCTATGGGCCTTAACTTCCCTGTACCTCCTTTATGCATCTATAAAATGGGGGTGATTGTCATCAATCACCTGACAGAATCATCAAATTGAGTGTGTAGTGAATTTGAAGACCATACTAATACTCACAAAACAGTAGCTATGATTATTATGGCGGGTGGATGGCAGCCTGCCACACAGACAAAGTCTGGAGGCCTGTGTTTAGGCAGAGGTAACAGCTTAGGCACAGGCCCAGAGGCTCATGAGAGAATGGTACTTGAGAGACGTAAAGGGTGGTGAGCATGGGGACAGGCGAGGGACCAGGCCATGGGGTCACACGTGGGAGAGAGAAGCCTGAGTCTGGCCCAACCCTCACCCCGGCAGGAAGCCTAGCCCTCGAATCACAGTTGGGAGGCAGTGGGGGCCCAGCAGAGCTGAGGTCCTCAGGGTGGGCACGGAGGGAGTGGTGGATATTATTTTAATCTTCCTCTTAAAGCGTAATTGCTTTTTGTCAGCGGGTGTTCTGGGAGATGCTTCCCCACGAGATTGCTTTCCTGGCTCCTCTCCTCCAGGAGACGGGCAGGCCCAGGCCAGCTCAGTGCTGCATTAATACACTGCAAATGTGATTTCATGGCCTCAGATGAGATTAGGGCCAGAGGCTCTGCTTTCTGGTAGAGATGAGGGTGGGCAGTGTGGGGCAGGCAAGGGGTCTAGCTGAGCAAGGTATCTGAGGGAGGGGATCAGGGATCCAGGCCTGAAGGAGCAGTTTCTGGTAACTGGAGCCCGCAGGACTTGATGGCTCCTCCCGGCTCCAGAGCCAGCCCTAAGGCCCTGTCTGGGACCCCTGGACTCCACAGGAGAGACCTCAGGAAGGAGAGGGCCGAGAATATAAAGGCAGGCTCTGCAGCCTTATGGCATGAGTCCAAAGGTTGGCTCTTCTGCACCTGGTTCTGCCTTTTTTCTTATCTAAAATGGGGACTACAGTAGTACCTATCTCATATGTGATTGTGAGGACTGAGTTAACATATGTAAAATGCATACAATAGTACCTGGCACATGACAAGGTTTGTTGTTAGCTTCTATCATGAGGTGTCCTAGAAGTGGGGAGAAGACTCTAATGGCTTGGACTCTGGAGGAGGGAAGGCTATTTGGGAAGCAGGTATCACTGTCCCAGGCTAAAGTGGGGCATCTGCAGAATTAGCAAGGAGCAAGGTACCTGATGCGAGTGCCGTACTTTGCTCACTCAGTGAGCACCCCCCTGGCATCAGCTGTGCCAGGCAACAGCCCTGCCTAGTGGAGACAGACACACTTTTCTCTCCCCCAAAAGTCAATGACTGGTCATGAGCTAGGGCAGGGAGAGGCCCAGGGGCTGTGGACCTGATACCCCTGGGTGGGGTAGGGGCAGAAGGGAAGGTTTAAGGGAAGATTTACCAGTTGCCCCATTTGTGTCTTGAGGAAGCACAGTGGATTATTCTGGCTGGCAGAGGGAGAAGGACAGTCCAGACAGATGGAACAGCATATGGAAAGCCGGAGGCTAGAGAGATCAGAGCCATCCAGAGGACCACAGGTGTGGAGTGTGGCTGGAGAGTGGGTGTGAGGTAGGGACTGGCTACAGAAAGGCTGGAGGGATTGGATGAGCAGACCGTGAGGCCTGCAGGAGTCAGTGACTGGGTCAGATTTGTGGGTTGGAAGCATAGAGGTGAGGGAACTGGTTGAGCCCACTGTCCTCCTAGGCCTCTCTTCCCTGAGTGGACCCTCCCCAACTGAATCCCCATTGGCAGCGTGCCGCTTCTACCACCCACCCCATGTGGGGAAGGGCAGGTGGTTTTCATTGCTTACTCCTTTATTCAGACCCCTGTTAATGTTACTGATTTTACAAAAGAAAAACACCCAAAAGCCATGTTCCATCTTTAGCAAAGTGATTCATGACACGATGATGGGACCTGGGCTGTTGCAAACCAGAGCTCTGCTTACCAAATGCTGAGAGAACTCCTTCAACGTGGTGATCAATTAATGTACCTGCTGAGCAAAGAAATGGACATGCTGTCAGCCAACAAGGAAAACAATGTGTTCATTAATAGTTACCCCAACCCTCTTGTTGCAAAGCTGGGCCATAGGGGCTCCAGATTGGCACAAACTGGCATAAAGGTGAGGAGTTCATTTCGGTGCTGCCTGCTACGTGTCAGGTACCAGTTTTCTCACCTGATCCCCCTGTACCCAGCGGATAGGATTATTCTCGCTGCTTTGCAGGTGAGGAATTGAGGCCCAAGGAGTCAAGGGACTTGCCCGGGTGCTCTCTGAGAGGCATGGCAGAGCCAGGATTAAAGCTGGACCTGGCAGATTTCAAGGGGTCATGCCTTTTTGCTACCCAGAGTGGTGGTGCTGTGCCAGACTGGCCATTCCCAGAGACCCATAAGAACTAGGTTTCAGGGACAGGGCCAGGATTATCAAGTCCAAAAGACAAAACAGAGAGGCACATGCATGTAGCCCAGAAGCTGATCAGATCGCCTCTGCACAGTAAGGGACTAAAGAAAGGTCATAGGGACAGCCACCCAGCACCTCTGGGACCTCACCTTGGCCCACTCAGCCTGCAGGCAACCTGCATCGACATGGATGCCGTTTAGTGGAAGTGGAAGCAAGCTCCCATTCGTGATCCCAGTCACAGTCCCAGGGTGCTTTGACCCCACCAAACAACTTGCCACCCATCTTTTAAATTGATTTGAGGGAGAGAGAGAGAGAGAGAGAGAGAGAGAGAGAGAGAGACAAAGAGAGACATCAGTTTGTTGTTTCACTGGCTGATTCTTACAAGTACCCTGACCAGGGATCAAATCTGAAACCTTGGTGCATCGAGGCAATGCTCCAAACGACTGAGCTGCCCAGCCAGGGCACAACTTGCCACCTATTTGTGCAGAACACACTGGCCTCCTCTAGACACCTGGCTTCTGCCCTGATTTACAGGGGCCTTGCCCGGGAGGTGCCAGGCATACCTCCGGGATGCCCTTCCCTCTCCATTGACGCTAGTGTCTATGTGCTGCACTGTCACAGAGGCTCATTCAAAAGGCCAGGGGTTTTCATCTGTGCACTTGACCTTTTCCATGTTGCCCAAGTTTCAGAATCAAAGAAGGAAATATGCGATTCCTTCCCCTGGAATTAAAAGAAAAAGGCAATATGCCTTGGTGGTTGTGATCATAGGATTTGGAACCAGCAGACCTGGATTCGAATCCCAGTTCTGCCATTTTCAAAGCTTTCCTTTCATTGCTCAGATTATCTATTTCTTCATCTTAAGGGAGAAACAACAATAACTCCTGGGGAGCAGGAATGTGTGGATTAAATGAGGCTTCAGTTAATCTCTGGGTGCAGCACCTGACACATATTAAGTGCTCACTAAATGCTAGTGGGGTGAGAAGGTGCTGGTGGCAGTGATGACGGTGGCCTACCAAGACACCGAGTGAGAGCTCAGACCCACAGAGAGGGCTCACACAGCAGGTGCATCAGTAAGGGGCTGGGTAGGAAGAGGGCGGCATTCAAATTTGGCCATTGGAGGGGAGTTTAATAGAGGGACTCTGCAAAGCAGAGGGTGAGGTTTAGGAAAAGCAAGAGGAAGAGTGCAGTACCTGGGAGCTAGTGAGAGGAACCTTCACACCCCAGGCCTGAACAGGCATGAGGAGGAATGATGACCACAAGCCCAGGAGCAGCTGCATGGAGAGCGCTGCCTGTCAGGCAAGGGAGTCTTGGGTAGAGGGGACAGACAACTCTGAGAACTAGCTAGGAGGGAGCCTTCTAGGTCCCTGCTGGCCTTTCTGTACACCCCACCCAACCAGAACCCATTGGTGTCGGCTACGGTCACCCTTCTGGGACCCGGAGACAGGTAGAAAACAGGGAGAATGATATGCAGTACAAATGGGAGACACCCGGCCCCGTGGGTGAGAGGAGATGAGACAGCGGTACCCTGCAGCCACGCTCACTGCTCACCAGTTTGAACTCTCTGGGGAAGTAGATGGTGAGCCTGAGGCTGCTGTTTGGTGTGGGAGGGACTCAGGACAGGAAAGAGGACAAGCGGGAGGGGCAGAACCACAGAGGGGCTTAAAGCACCCCTGGCACTCCCCAAGCAGAGCTCTGGTCCGTCCAGTGACCTTAGCTCAGACTTAGCCCAGCCTTAAGGGGTAGGGTGTGAACTGGGGAGCCCAGTGGAAGCCATAATTGAAATGCAAGGCAGAGTCAGCTCCCCAGATCTCTCTAAAAACTTCCAGATGGAGCCTTATAGCTAATGTGAGGTCAGAGCAGCTCCAAAGTTTATGACCAGGCAGGCAGTGTACTCACTGCTGTCATCAGAGTTGGGCACCTTCCTTGGAGTCTGCCATCCTTCGGCCAACAAGTGAGCATGTACTGTAAACACCCCTGGGGCTGAGGGGAAATGACATTGGGATCATAGAAACCCCCTAAGACAGGGGTCCGCAACCCCCAGGAATCGGACCGCACAGCAGGAGGTAGGTGAGTGGCCCGTGTTCTCCAGACCTCTAAACTATACCTATTTTTTGGTCAGATCAGCAAAAATTCTAGTTTTTACCATGGCACAGAATTTTAGTAATTAGTTTAATATGTGTGCCGTGAGATGAAAACGTTGAAAATTGCTAGTACAGACACCCTGCCTATGTTGTTTGCTTTTTTGGCCCATTTCTGCCGGGGAGAACCTGCCAAGCCCAAGCTTGCTTAGCAGGAAAAATCAAGCATTTTTGGAGAGCTTAACTGAATATCAGTGCTAAGTGCTTTACCTGCCTTTTCTCATTCGGTACTCAGAGCAGTGCTGATTTCTCCACTGTATAAAGGAACCAAAGCTCAGAGAGGATGTTCTGAACCAAGATCACACAGCTGTGAGCTGCCATTTGCTACAAAGATACACTAAATTTCCTACTTTGTTCACCCCTTCCCTTTCCCAGAAACCGAATTCAGTTACCCAAAAGAAATGGAGAGGAAGTGATGGGGAAGTATGTGGAAGAGTGGAGGGGGGCTGGCTAGCAGGCAGTTAACACTACCATGGGGTGTGGGACAGGACTGAGGGGGAAGGAAGGCCAGGTTTGTGGGCTGTAGAGACACACTCCCCTGGAACTTATTGCAGGGATAGTTAGGCCAAAGTAACCAAGCCAACCGGGGCTCAGCCTCGTGGTGCCTTGACACATAACCCAACAATTAGTGTTGAAGGAAACAGATTTTTATTTTCGGAGTTCCCGTTTCAGAGTGGCTAAGAGCACACCTGCTCAGAGCCCTCCTCTCCCACAAGACTCAGCACTTTCCGTGCTTCCCAAAAGGCTGTAAGCCAAAATCATGGCCAGAAGTTTCCTATATCCTTATCTGTTCTTAAGCCAGCTGTGCAAACAGGTCTCTGTCCCCTCTGGAATGTTCAGTACTGGGTTTCAGAGTTGCCATCCTCTCATAGCAGCTCTCTCCTTCAGGATCTGGGGTACGTTGTCCTCAGCCTCCATGTAACAGTTCAGGAAAACATGTGCCATGTTACACTGGATCATGGTGGAGTCCAGGGAGGCACATGTCCGAAGAGAGGGGCTTCTCCATACATCCTTCAGAGAAGCAAGGAACTGCAGGTCAGCATCCCCGGTCACAGTTCAGTTCCAAGCATCTCTCACGAATCTGGGTAGTTGTGCAGACATAGCTCTGTCAGCTCTCTCCTTACACACCAGACCTCATGATGGACAGGACTCCGCCTATACCTTTTCATTTTTAAAAAAATTGTATCTATTTATTTTTAGAGAGAGGGTAAGAGAAGGAAACAGAGGGAAAGAAACATCATGCAAGATAGAAACAGTTGTCTCTCACACACCCCCAGCCGGGGACGTGGCTCGCAACCCAGGCATGTGCCTTGACTGGGAATCGAACCTGCAACCTGTTGGTTCACAGGCTGGCACTCAATCCATTGAGCCACAACAGCAAGGGCCCTTTTCTGACCATGTGGCTGCTACTTCTCTCTCAGCCGATTTGGCTTCTTCTCCAAACCACATGGTATCTCCTTACACACCAGGCCTCATGGTAGACTGGAGCCCGTCCTATGCCCTTTTAGACTGCATGGCTTCTTCTTTCTCTCTTAGCCCACCCTTGTTTTAAATGCTTGGGCACAAACTTCCTGTGACCTCATATCTGGCCCCTCCTGTGATGTGCCACTTTTGCCCTTCCCCCATATCTTGTACCTTCTTTTGGCTACCATCTTTAGTCAGAGCAAAAGTTCCCTGTGATGTATGGACATCTAGGGTGGGCATCCACCTCCCCTGGCTGTGTCACGAGTCACTATACACTCTAAAAGTTGCATACACCTTTCACCCTGGGCAGCAGCCCTCTCCATTCAAGAAAGGCATAGTTATTAGCCTGGCTGCTGAGGCTCAGTGGATTGAGTGCCAGCCTGCAAACCAATACATCACCTGTTCAAGTCCCAGTCAGGGCACATGCCTGGGTTGCAAGCCTAGTCTCCAGTTAGGGGCATGTGAGAGGCAATCACACATCACCATTTCTATCCCTCTCTTTCTCCTTCCCTTACCCCCTCTAAAAGTGAATAAATAAAATCTTAAAAAAAAAAAGCACAGCTATTAACTTACCATTGTTATGCAAAGTGTCTTAACCACCATATCATCTACTTCCCCCTTCCCCCAACCAAAGGTTTGGAGATTTTCTCTTATTTTTGGGGTACCCCCCCCGGACCTCTGCACCCTGTTACAAAATGGCTGCCTCCCCAGAAGCCAGGGAGGAAATAGGACCCCTCCTTCCCAAGAGCCAGCCTCAGATGCAGGCAGTTGTGCCCTCCACCCAGCTGTGGGCTGTTTAAGGACTGTGTTTAACCCCTGGGCCCACTAAGTGAGGCAGCTGCAAGTGCTTTCTTCCGAGGGAGAGGGCTGGGGGGAGGAGGCTGTGAGATCAGTCATTACCTGCTTCCCCTCAACACTGGAATCTCCCTGAGCCATCAAAGCTCGGGGCTGGTGCCTGGGCAGGGAAGCAGCCATTTCCCCCTAGACACTGGGGAGCAGACTCATTTCCCTTGGTTGGGGGGTGGGCAGAGCTCCCCTCCTAGGAAAGGAGAATGAGGATGGTAGAATTGTTGGGGGGTAGAGAGAGGAGCTGGGCTTCACAGTGTTGTTAAGTAGGAAAGCCACACTCAGCCTCCCAGGCCACCAGTGGTCTCACAGGTGGGAAGCTGATCGGGGGGAAGGTTGGTGTAGCACAGGAGTGAGTGTCCAAGGCAAGTGTCCATGGTCCAGACAGCTGGGCAGCCTGCAAGTGAGGTGGTAGGAAGGCCCTCCTTCTACTGACTGCTGAGTGTGCAAGCTCGCTAGCTGAGCGCTCTGGAGCCAGACAGCCTGGAACCAGGCCCCCACATTATCTTCTTCCCAGTCAGGAAGGCCAACGGGCCGCAAGGGCAGAAAGCTCAGGTGCTACGTAGAGCAGCTGAGTGAGAGCCTGGAGCCCAGGGGAGGCCCTAGGGAGGCTGCTTAGGTGCTGGGAGGAGTGGCAGGGCAGGGCAAGGAGCCACAGTACTGCAGGCCAGATGGCTCAGGCACAGAATTTAAGGAGCGCTGGCATAGCCCTGAGAGCCGGTACCTTCTTAAAGTTTGCTCCCTACGTGCCCCGCTGGCCTCTCCTAGCCTTGCTCACTGGCCCTGAACTGGCCATGAATAGCTCCTGCAGGAACTGGAGCACCTCTGGTCCTCCTGACCTCCAACGTGCTGCGGCAGCCTTCACAACTGAGAGGGCAGAGGGGCGCTCTAGGGAGACTGGGGAAGGATCCACTGAGACCCCCTCTGTACATGAAGGATTGTGACAGTGTTGCCCCAGGAACCAGGGGCAACGCCTTGGCAGGCCTGGAAGGGAATAAAATGGAGTGGGCCTTCCGGCTTCCATCCCCAAACGTCGGATAACTTTGACAGGTCCTTCTCTTCTAACAAAGGTGAGGCCTCAGTCTTTCTGTCTAAACTGGGCAGAACCACTTCCTCCCTGCCTCTCTCTCGTGTAGAGGAGGGGTAGAAAGAGAAGCTGGAGGCTCCCTGCCTCCTGCGGCCAGGTGGGCCTGCTCTTGGCTCCCGAACTAAAGAGATAGGAAGAACCCTGAACATGGGGTCTAAAACAGCTGGCAGAAGAATGAGGCAGGCCACAGGGGTATTCCAGACACTTCTCAACCCCACCCAGTACCCCAAACCTCGCCTTTGCTACTCCAAGATTCCTGATCACCCTTAGAGGTCCGCTTCAGACTCACCCCCATGGAACAGGCCCCACTCTAGGCTAAGGGCCAGTCATCCTCATTCTGCCATCTTACCACACATTAAAGCACTTAGAGCCAGACCTGGCATGTAGTAAGTGCCAAAGATAAAAAGGGTTATCTTGGTAATAATTTCTTGCGGAGCTTGTAATTGGATTAAGCATAATCCTTGGTCCACACCCTAGAACTACTGCTGATCCATACGTGGTCCTCTTTAGTTATCATTTCTTTTCAATAATGTAATGAACACCCATTAGCTGACCACCCAGCCTAAGAGACATTACAATAATAAATCTACTTATTCCTGATTCTCTCCCCCACCTTCCCCTCCGAGCAGAAACCATTCTCTTGAACTTTGTGTTTTTTATTATTAAGCAAATGAAAGGCTATGGACACCTAAAGAAGCAGCATGGCTGCAGATTCCTTAAGAAAAATAGCTGTTTTACCAACTAAGTTGCAACTTCTCCAGGGGCAGCATCTCCTCCTCTCCTGCAGTGTTACCAGCAGGGGGCTGGACACACAGAGTGTTGGCGAATCTTGATTAATGGATTGCTTGGGGTCCAGACCAGGAAGGAGGAGGACCGAATGCCAGGGAGCTGGCGGGACGCAGCTCCAGGAATAGCGAGCAGGGCTCCTGATTGCCCCACTGCACCTGGACATGTGGCTGTGTGGCTTCTGCCCTGCCCTATGACATCATACATTGTTGCCCAGGTGACCCAGCTGGGTAGAAAGCCTCATTGCTTTTCCAGGTCCAAGAAGAGAGGGCCACCTCTGACTTTACCTCCCTGGGAGGGCCAGGAGCCACTTGCCCAGCTGTTGACCCCTGGCTGGCTGGCCATGGCCCCGATTCCCCGCAGCATCTCCAATCACAGTATGTCTATTTGCTGAGAAAGCTCCATACTACTGTACTCACCCCGCCCCAACCCCCGCCCCACCCCTCGCCCCACTCTCCCTTCCCTTTCTCCTGTTCAGGTCCCAGGGCCGGTGTATGGCACCCCTGAGACCGCACTGACACTCCACTCTGTTGACCACCTCCAAAGACTGGAACCCCGGCCAGCTGTCTAGGCAGCACTGATGCCTGATCCCCCACTACCAGGTCCTGGTCCCTGAGATTGTAAACAAGGCCAAACACTGCTGCCTCCAAAAGGATGGACCGGAAACAAAAGGTGAGGCCTGCGGGCATGGGATGTGCACACAGGAACTCAGCTCTCCTTCCAAGTCCCTCGCATGTTTGTTCCTAAATCACGACAAAAGCTTTTCTTCTCTGTCTCAGTTTTCACAGCTGTGAAATGGGGACTGAGGTGTTCTCTGTGACTCCTCCAGGTGTCCCATACTCTCGGGCCACGTGGGATCTGAAAGGTGGCATGCTTACAGGTGTTATCAAGCCCGACTACCCTTCCCTGGTGATTTCTGCCTGTCTCCCCACGACCTAGAGAGAGAGATAGCTTGAACTAGGTGTCTCACCCTCCACAACCTGGAAAGGAGCTTTCTCCCTTCTTGTTGCTGGGATCGCAGAGGCTCAGAGAGCCCAAGGAGATGGCTCACATCACCCTCCAAGATCTTCCAGGGGTTTCCCAGGCTGCTACCCTGGCAGTGCCCACACCCCACTGCCCCACATCCTCCCATTCCTCACCCAGCCCCAGCCCCAGGTCACAGGGGCTCCAATGCCTGTAAAGAAGGGATTGTTATCTGTTTCCATCACTGCTGTATCCCCAGTATTCAAAATAGTGCCCGACACATAGTAGGTGCTTAATAAATAGCTGTGAGACAGCCTCCCTGCCTAGGTTAGAATCTCAGTGCAAATGAAAGGCAAACGGTTCCATGCCAGGGCTCCGCTACTTTCCGCAAACTGGCAAAGTTGAGCCTGTGCCCTCGACTATGTCACTTACCAACAGGGATGACAGAAAGAGCTAAGACCAAGGACATGCAGGTACTTGGGAACGCCCTCTTTGCAGCCACACTCTTAGATAAAATAAACCAAATAGCTGCGGGGCCCAGGCCCCAAAGCGGTTTATACTCTATTACCCTTGACTTTGGTGCCTGTGGTTCCGGGTGTCCTGTACCCATAGCTGGCTCCTCTCTTTGCCTCCACTGTCCCCCTTTAAGCCTCCTTCTGGTAAGCCACCCACTGGGGTCACCCACTGGGGTCAGGCACCAGGCTGGCCTGACCTGAGGGCCCTAAGCTGCCAACTGGTTCCTGAAGTTCATTGCCACCTGCCCATTCAAGATGGGCATGTGTGGGAGGGAGAGTGCCCCGAGGAGGAGCCGGGTTTATTTGATTCATAGTTTTGGGAAGCAGAATCCCTGTAAGGATGTTCATAATGCGTACATAGTATTACATATTCATATTCATGTCTCTTTATTGTGGTGATATTTATGAATTTCAGAGCTCTTTGTGTATTAGAGACATTCATACATTTATATAAATTGCGAATGTTTTCTCCCGTTTGTCTTGTCTTTGTATGGTGGTGAATTTTGGACCATTGAAGAAGTTTGTATAAATTTTTTTAGTTATCAAATCTATCAATCTTTCTGTTTATTTCTGACTTCTTTGTCATCTTTTGAAAAGCCTCTCTTGCTCCAATACCACAGCTCCTTGCTAGCATCAGTGAGTACTGGCCACCTGGCTTATGAGCCTGAGGATGGATGTAGACACCGTGGCCCAGAGGGCGCAGGTTACATCCAAAGAAGGCTTGTGAGGGAGGAGCAAGGACAGCAGCGAGCACAGGCAGACCGGCCGCACTGAGCTGTGTCTGAGCTCAGCTGTGCGCGGTTTCCTCGGCTAGGAGGCTAGGAAAGAGCTGTCATGGCCACCAGGACTCCCAGGCAAGTTTAGAGGCTGAAGCCAGAAGGAACACGAGGGGCAATTTTTAGCTCAAAGCCCCTGTGATACAGCTGGGGAAACTGAGACCCCTGCAGTCTAATAACTTGCCCAGATTACTGATTAGAGGCAGCCAGGCCCCATGCCTCCCAGCTCAGCACCCCCCCCCTTTGGCCCCTGGCTTTCAGATGCAGGGTCCTTCTGTAGGTGCAACTGGGCTTCCTTGCCTCCCAGATTGCTGGGACAGGGGGGTGGCAAGGGACAGGATCTGGAGGGTGGAAGAGTTTCCTTCCATCATCTCCCTGCTAGGATCAATGTAAGCCCCAGCCCTAGAAGCTGAACGCATGGGCCATTAAATCCTTCACTGCTGGTCCAATCCTCCTTCTCCCACCCTTGTCCCTTCCCCCCAGCACACACATCCCGAAATAGGCAGCCCAGGTCCCTAGGGACATTAATCCTGGCTTATTGAGGGCAAGGCTGACTCTCTGGAGTGTAAGGCATTGGAATGAGCAACTTCTGAGCCTGCTGTGTGCCCGGCCCTGGCGGAGGAGCTGAGAGGGCTGCTCTGTATCCTCACCAAACCCCTACACGCAAACGTAGCCCAGCGCCCACCCACTGATGTCTGCACCCCAGCAGTGTTGGGTGGTAAGTACCTAGCTCTGCTGCCAGCCTCAGGAAGTGTATTCAGGAAAGTGAACTCCCTCCCCAGAGTTCATCTCACTCCCACAGATGAGTCTGTGGGACCTGGGACTGAAGGGGGATTCACCATCACCCACAGTTTACTTGTTCCCCCACAGGTAACTTAGCATGTCCGTTTTCTATTCCCTGACAATTTCTCCAATGGAGGTCCAGGAGGGTGGGGTTGGGAGAGGGCACTCATTGGTCCCGATGCAAGGGAAGTCAGAAAGGTTGGCGCTGTGGCCTCCCACCTGGCCCGAGGCCTCCCTGGCCCTGGGCTCAGGCTGCCCAGAGGGCACGTGCCTGCAGGTCTTACCAGGAGGCACCAGCCTGGCCTGGTCTCATGACCAGACATGAAGCACAAGCAATTTCCTCCCAAAGCTCTGCAAGCTTTATTTCCCCAGGAAGGCTGTCCCACGGGGGGAGGCACAGAGGAGGCAGAGGATGTAGGGGACAGAGAGGGGGCACAACTCATGGTCTGGTCTGCAAAATGCCTGGTTGAGCTCTGGGGCTGCCAGGTAGTCAGTGAGAGCTCTTAGGCAACTGCCATGCAGCTGGGACCTCATTTCTGGGGCCGTAGGGTCCTTACCATAGGCCCTGTGCCGTCACAGCCACGATGGGGCGAGGGCCACCATTGAAGGCTGCTCCTGGGAATCCGGGGTTAGTTGGCTCTCCTGACCTCCTTTTAGGAACCTTAGGCTAATTACTGGGAAGACTGCATTACAAACCATTCTATATACACCCACTGACCAGGGAGGGAAATTAAGGCTCAGAGAGGTTGTACAGAGAGATGGGAGAAGAGCTGGGCTAGCACCTTGGTCTCTGGACCCCCAGGCTGCTAGTCTTGCTCCGACGCCACCGGGCCAGGAGAGCGAATCTGCTGGGGAGTAGGCAGGACTGGGGCAGGTATGGAGTAGCAGTGAGGATGGCGCCTTGGAATGGCAGCGTCTCTGACCGTGAGGGGAGGAAGTGGCACTGTGGCTGTTTCCTCCCCTCCCCCCTCCACCAGGCAGGCGTTCCTTCTGCCGACCTTCCTCCCCCTCCTCCACCCGGCCTGGCAGAGGAACAGGGGAGAGGAGGAGGGGTAACTCAACACCTCTGCAGATGGTGACAGGGCCTGCTGGGTCCTGAGGTGGGGGCGGGGCCAGTCAAGGGGAGCGGTCCCCTTGTAAAGCTGGCACTTCTGGGGCAGGGAATGGGGTTTTCGCCTCCTGATTAGTCATCCTGTTAGGTGAGGACACCAGCCTGTACCAGCAAGGCCTTTCTGATGAGTCGGTCCCATTGGAGGTGAGGGAGCAAGGCACAGAAATGGTCGTGTAGGGACAAGCAGGCCAGGCAGAGGGGACAGCCAGGGGCACGGCTGTGAAAAACCACTAGGGGGCTAGTGTGGCTTGAGCAAGTGGGCAGGGGGTCTGGGGAAGAGGTGAGGTCAGTTTCCTGGGCCAGAGCACCCCGGCCCTCACAGCATTTCGAGGCTCGGAGTGAAACGAGGAGCGACTGCAGGGTTTGAGCAGAGGAGGGCTGTGGTCTGCTTGAAATTCGTAACGGTTTACTCTGGCTGTTCGGTGAGGCGGGCAGGGCAGGAGAGAGCCAGAGGGAAACAAGAAAGCAAGTAAGGACCAAGCGCAGAAATCCAGTGTCTTGGACTGAACGCTTGAAGGGGAGACAGAAGGGGTCAGATTCTAGACCTGGTTTGAAGATAGGGTTGGCAGGACCTGCCGATGGATTGCAGTAGCACAGGGCTCAGATCTGTGGTCACCCCATACCGCTGTTGTGAGAACTGAATGAAATGACAGCCCTTCCCTTTCCCTGTGCCTGGAGGCTTCCAGAAGCCAGGAGCCACTGTGCCTAGGACCCCCAGGCTCAAGGTGGGTACAAGCAGTATGTGGGGAACCTGAGCCATCACATAAGAAGCAGGGCAGGTTCCAGGCAGGTTGGTCCGAGCCCTCACTGTCCAGTTGAAAAATGACTCTCAGAGCATGACTGGCTTGGGGTTTAAACCCAGCTCTCCTGACACTTATCAGGACAGAGCCAGGGTACCCACCCAGTCGGGGCTGCCGCCAGCACATAGCCTACCCCCGACCAGGTCCTCGGTCTCCCCTCTATGTAACAGGTCATTGTTCTCAATGGTCTCCACAGACCCTTCCTGTCCTGAGGACTCCCCACCCTTACCAGGGCCTGCCCTGAAATGCTGGCTTTGACAAGCTGAGCTTTCCCAATAAGAGGGACAGCTCCCAGTGGCCCCCTCGGGGCCCCATCTCCAACCCAGAGAGGTCTACAGGTCCTCTCCAAGGTCCAGGAGGGTCCCTCTGTGGCCCCTCTGTAGCCCCTCATATCAGCAGTGCCAATTAATCAGCAGGAGGGACAAAGGGTGGGGGTCCATTGTGTCAATGTCAATTCCAGGCACTGGGAGAAAGTCAGTGGTTCAGTGCAGAGGGAACACCAGGATACCCCAAGTCCCAGAAGTCCCATGTCCTTGCCCTCCCCACACCCGTGTCTTACTCACTAAAAACACCCTGCCAGGCCTCTACTCCTTGAAGCCTCCAGAAACACTCTGAGCCTGCCGTGGGCTTCCGGATGCTCCCTCCTCTTCCCACTCTGCTATCTTAGCTCCAGTGTTCTGCTCTGCGCTCGTCTTCCCTGTTTCACCCATGCGTTTCACCCATGCGTGTTCTCCCAACCTATTGTGGCCTCCTCTTCCCAGCTGCCCTCCCTGACTGCTCCAGGCTGCAGCTTCTACCTCCTCTCAGCAGTTGTCATCACCATGCGCCTTTGGGCCATGAATCCACAAACTATTGAGTTGCCGAGCCCGGCATATGAGTCTGCTTGGGGCAGCCAGCCTAGGAGACCATGGGAGGACAGGCAACTCTCTCCTTCTCTGGGTTGAAGATGGACTTCCAGGACAGACACATTCATTCATCTCCATTAATGGATTAGCTCCACAGACAAGCTTTGTAAACTGTAAAGTGCTGGAAACAGGGATACCTGAGGTGAACTGGGGTGAGGTTACAGAAGAGACAGAAGGAGAACAATTGTTAGGATCTCAAAAGCAGGAGCAATTTGGAAATTACAGGCAAGGAGTACCTGCAAAAGAAAGGGCTTAGAGGTGGGACTGGGCTTGAAAGGTGAAGCGGTCTATCTTACTCTGCAGGAAGTAATGGATCCCAGACTGGGGGAGAGGCAAGAAGGAAACTGGGAGGGATGTGGGCTGTGGGACAGAGGTAAGGAGGAAATGAGGTCAAAGACAACTGCCCTTTGGGACTTAAAAGCCCCTGACTGGGTCAGGGGAATGACAAAGGGAAACAACCACTAGGAGAGGAGCTGTAAGAGGACTAGAGTTACAGGGAGGCAGTAAGAGGAGGTGACCACACCAGCAGAGCCACTCAGCCCTGGCTCTCTCCACAGGTTGCTGAGGGCCCAGAGGACCCCCCGAACACCACCCAGACTGTGGAATCTGTCATCAGCCACCTGTCTCCCTCCAATAAGGAGATCATCACAGTCACTCTCCATGGAGCCACCAACCTCCCTGCCTGCAAGGATGGCTCTGAGCCATGGCCCTACGTGGCAGTGTAAGTAGCTGCTGAGAGTGGGGCAGGGCCTGCTGCCTCCTGGATCAGAAACCAAGGTATAACTATTTGGAAGATGAGCACCCAAAGGTTCGAGGCCGAAACTGTAATGCCCAGAGGGAAAGTCAAGTGCGCATCATACAGGGGTTGGGAGCTCTGCAAATGCGAGGCCTGGCATCTTCCTGCTGCACAGAAACTGCTCACCAGGCCCAGGAAAGGAAGGGCCACTTCTTAATTCCATGCCTTGCTGGGCAGGGCTTGGCCACAAGCTGAACTCAGGGGGCAGGGCCTCTGGGTGCAGAAGTCTGAGCTAGGCTCAGTCAGGTGGGGGGACTGGCCAAAGGAAGAAGACCTGGGGCCTGCCCTTCCCAGACTCTGGGTGCCCCATCCCACCACGCCCAATCTTGGGATAAGATATTAACGACCATCCTCCGCCTTGGCCCCCACTACACCCTAGTCATTTCTATCATGGGGACTTCCCCAGTTCTTATCTTTTAATGTACCCCCACATCCCTCCTCCAGCCAGCTGCAGTCAGGGTACACGCTTCTCACAGCCTGGTATCCTAACGAGGCCTGCCATGCCATGTCTGCTGCCCATCTCATGGATCTCACTTCTCTCAGAGGGTATCCAAAGGGCTACAGGGTCTCCAGCTAACCTCCCATGTGGGTGCTGGACATCTGCTCAGTCTTGATTGTAAAGCACTGTGCTTCCACCCAACACACTGGGAGCCACCACGGCCTCCCACCACCTCCCTGCACCTCCCTTGCTCCGCCAGTTACGGCATCGTTCAGTACCTGCCTACTGGCTTTCCCCACATTTTCTTAGGAGGAGTGCCTGCCCCAGCCCTCTCCCCAACACCTGCTGAAACCCCACCTTCAAAGCCTTGTTCATGGTGCCTCCACCTCCAAGTAGCCACCAGAGTTGAGCTCTCTCTTCCCTGGAGACCCACAGCAGTGTCAACACCGGTCGGAGGCACCTTATATAAATGAAGTTATGTGTTGCTCCTCTGTTCCCCAAACTGGGGTTCCCCAGGACAGGCCCCAGGTCTCTTCTCCATTTCCCCAACAATGTACCCAAGGTAGGCCTGAGCACAGACTTAGGGACCAAGGAGCAACTTAGGCGAACACCAGGTTACTATAACAACAGCTACTGCACCCCCACAGAGGGGACGGTGGGTAGACGGTGCGTTGGAGACCAACAGGTTGAAACGCTTGTCTCAAAGGCCCAGTTTCGGTGGCCCAGCTCCCGGGCCCCGCCCCTCCCCTCCCCTCCACTCCCCTCCTTTCCCCTCTTCTCCGGTCCCCTCCCCTCTCATCCCCTCCCTTCCCATCCCCTTCCTTCCCCTCCCGTCCCCTCCCCCAGCTCCATTTCTGCGATGAGGAAGGCCAGGTGGCAGAGGGCGGGCTTGGCAGGGAGCTCGCCTTCTCCGCTCAGCTATTTCCATAAACCAATTATCGCCCATCATCTCGGGAGATTGAGGCCCTGCCTATCACCAATCCAGCAGGGCGGCGGGCGGGGAACTGGGAGGCCGCGCTGCTCCTCGGCAGGCGTCACGACCTGCGCCATCACCCGGTTGCCATGGGAACACTCCTTTGGAGCCAAGCGGGCCGGAGCCAGGGTGTAGGGTGTGGGGGCGGGGTAGCGCATCGCCGCACCCATCGCCACCCGCGGAAGGGGGCAGGGAGCTGCGTTCCAGGCCTCCTGGCGGTAGAGCGGCCACCAGCCCACGGTGCTAATAAGATGCAAATAAAGCAGGGGGTGGAGGGCTTCTGAGAAGGAAGGCCCAGCTGGTGGGACCTGAAAAGAGCTTTCAGTGCAAGCCTCCAACTCCCCCGGGCCCACACAGGAGCCCCAGAGGGAAGACGGAGGCCTTCAGAAGCCCTCAGCCTTGAAAAGAAAGTGATGTCCCCGTCTGTCTGATTCCAAATGCACAGAAACAAGGCATACAACGGTCATTGCTCAGTCCGCTTAAGTTTTTACTTTTCTCACTCTGATGAATATTTTGATGCTTAAAATATACCTATATTTTATATATTAAACAGTATATTAAATGTATATGTATATAATTTCACGTCCTGCCAAAATATTTTTCCTCATCTTTCTGTTGGTTGTGTTGTCTCTTGCCCTCAGCTTGGGCCCCTGGCGCAGCTTCTTGCTCTCTGCCATCGCCGTCCCTTACCGTTTCATACCGTTTCATCTCAGATTGGAGGGGGGACGCTGGGGTGCCTGTGCCTGCCCATCGGTCCCCCTCTCTCCATTTGTGGCATCCCCAGCAGGCAGGCCCATGCTGTTGGGGGCTGGAGTTGGGGCTGAAGCACAAGGGCTGGCGCTATTCACTCATTCAGCCCATTATGGGGAGCCAAAGAGGGCTCAGGTCCAAAGATGGGGCCCTCCGTAGTTTGGGGTGTGGCTGCTCCATCACTCTGCAGGCTCCAGCCTTGAGCCATAGTAGTAAGGTGCATCCCGCAGTGGCAACTGTCCCAAGCCTGCAGGTCCACTTGGCTCATCCTGTGGTTCTGCTTCTTTCCATCTGAGCCTTTGACCTGCTGCCACTCTGACCCCACTTCTCCACCCAAACAGCTTTCTCTAAAGTCACCAAAGACTTTTATGCCTGGCCCTACACCCAACAGTCATCTCACCTTTCAGGACCTTTCAGTGGCACTCAGCCCTCATGAACACTCATTCCACTTGAAGTTCGTTCTTTTCCTGGTCCAAGATGCCCTCCCTCTCTCACTTTCCTATCTGTGCACCCCTCTCTCTCTTCTACCTAGCATTAAACGTTGACCTGCCCCAGGTTTCGACCCTCAGTTGCTCTTTCTCTATACTATCCACAGGATCTCAACCCCATTCGGTCATCAGTACTCATTCCCTCACCCCCAACAGATCCGTCACCAAGCATGTCAGTTGCTCTCCTATCTTGAATTTGGCCGCTGCTTCTCTCCACCAGCTCCACTACCCCGGGCTACTGCATTCTTTTTCTGCTTTTGATACTTCTGATCTTGCCCCTCTTCAAACCTACTTCGGAGGCAGGTTATTATTTGATACCATGGTACCACTCTACCAAAGAAACTTATTCTTTGAACCCTCCGATGGCTTCTCATTGTTCCCAGAATAAAGAGGATTTCAGGTCCAGTATGGGCGGGTCTCTGCTGGCTCCTCAACATCAACCCCGACCCCCCTCTCTTTGCTTCAGCTGCACCAGACATCCCTCTGTTCTCTGAGAAGACCCTGCTCCCCCCGTCCCAGGCCTCTGCGCACTGCCTCTCCCAGAGCATTGTTCCTCTCCCTCGCTTCACTGGATCTCAGCTCATTCCTCACTCCCTCAAGGCAGCCCTCTGAAACCTCCCAGACCAGGCTAAAGCCAACCCCCACACCCCATTACATGCGTCCATGGGACTATGCATGTCCCCAGTGTCACAGTTGCAAGTTCACATGTTTTGCTTGCTTTTATGTGATTATTGGCTTATTCTTTCTTAGTGCCTCCCTTCATTGTGTCCCACTAGCTCCATAAGAAACCACCAGGTCTGTTTTGCTCACCATCTCACCCCTACTACTAAACACAGTATCTGAAACATAGGAAACTGTCAGCAAATGTTGAATGAATGAACACACGAAAGAGTGAGTAAATCTGGACCCATTTCTAGTTTGATCTGTGATTTGGGGAAAGTTACTTCGCTTTTCAATGCCTGAAAAACTCATCGGGGAATGTACCTCAAAGGGCTGTAGAGACAATGGAACCACACGGGGGAGATGCTGACAGGTAAAGTGTGGCAAGAGGTGAGGGTATCCTTCGTAGCACTCGCAGTGGGCACGTGAGACCTATCAGAAGAAAGCCTCAGGGAAGTGAAGAGAAGCCAGAACGGGATCAGGAAAACCCAGAGCCTGGCCCGCTGACCCTGACTCCCCGTGCGATCTCAGACCAGTCCCGGACCCTCTCTGAGCTCAATCTTCCCATGGTCAGCTTGTGCAGTTTGGCTTCTGCGCTGCTCCAGGCTTCCAGGCTGGTTTGTGCTCTGGCCCGGGAAACAACCTAGGGTCTTTAGAGGTAGCAGGAGTCCCAACTCTACCACCCAAGACAGATTCTACACCCAGACCTGCTGAGCTCGTACTCAGGCCTGGAGCCTCCCCAGCACCTGTCTCCAAGCTTGGCACAGAGACACCTGCCAGCCAGAGCATAGCAGGGACCAGGAAGGCAGTGGCCCTGACAGGTGAGGTGTTCCAGTGGCAGGGTGTGGGAAAGAAGCCAGCCAGAGACGGCCTGTGGGGTTCTGACCACTGGCCATAGGCTAGATGGCTGAGCCGCCAGCTGGTAGCTGCTTCTCTAACCGCCTGCCGCCCGGAGCTAATGAGCGGGGACAGCACCAGTACCGAGACGGAGAGGGCCGCTCCCTCTGTGCGCATGGGCACGCCTGGCCCAGGCCCAGGTGGAAGGGGCAGCAAGCCGGTCATGGCCAGTTAGTCATACTCGGCGGATCTTTGGTTTCCTTGGATAAGCCTGAGAGCCCTGACCCTGGCCCCAGACTGAGACTGACCTTGGTCACACCCTGCGCCCCAACCCTGGCCACACGCTGAGCCCTGACCCTGGTCTTAGACGGAGCCCTAGTTAAAGACTGAGTCCTGACTCTGGTCATAGACTGAGCCCTGATCCCCACCACAGACTGAGCCCTGACCCTGGTGACTAATTGAATAAGGTATTGAACATAGGACAATTGTCTAAGGTCCTGGTAAGAGAAGAAGGAGGAAGGTTAAAATAGATTATATTTATCTAGTGCCTACCACATACCTGGCAAATGTGCTAAGCATGTGTGTGCCTGTGTGTCTTTTGCACAATTTAATTATTGCTTAGTCCTGTGAGTTAGGCGAAATATTATCCCTATTTTATAGATGATGTTACTAAGACTCAGAGCATTTCTGTGACTTGCCCAAAGTCACAGAACTAGTAAATATCCAAGCCAGGATCCAGGATTCCAAAGTCAATAGTTCTTTCTACCTCATCCTTGCCTTGATCCTCATGCATCAGTTGGCCTCTTAAAAAGAGACCGTTGGCATCAGGGCCATAAGCCAGACATCCAGAGAAGATCCAGTGACCAGACTGAGGACCCCTCCTGGGATCTGGACTGCCTGTACATTCCTCTGTCTGGCTAGGGGCTTTGGCCAAAGGGCCTCAGAGGACAGGGACTTGGGTGGAGTGGGTGGAGGCTTGGCGTGACTCACAGGTGACCTGTGGGCTTATCTCAGCAGCCAGAGGGTTGATCTCAGGGAGAAAAGAAAAAGTAATATTCAACATGACAGTGACAGTGATCACGGACAGCACAGGAACAAAGCAGCCTCGTTGACGATGGAATCCCATGCCGTGCTTACTCGGAGACTGGTCCTCCACACCCTGGCTCCAATGCAACCGCCTGGGGGCAGGTTACCGTGGCTCCATGTGACAACCGAGGGGGGTCCTGGCAATGGAGGGACTTGTTTAAGGTCACATGGCTGACCAGGGGGAATGGAGCACATAGAGATGACCATCCTCGCCTACCCACTGGCCACTGGGTCTGGCGGAGGCCCAAGCTCTCGCCCTCTCCCAGCAAGATGCCTGTCGGGGAAGGTGCATGGCGAAGGGGAAGGCCCTGGGACCTGGCAATCGAGGGTCTTATTCGCCTGCAGGTTTGCGAGCTCGCAGTTGACCTGAGCCCCTGTGATGTCAGTCCCTCCAGGCTCAGAGCTTCAGAACTTTTGTTCAGTGAGAACATTCCTCTATCCTAGAGCTATACACACAGCTGCCATCAGTGGTTAAAGGAGAGTTGGCCTGCAACCCCGAGCCAGACCGAAGCCACAGGAATTCTTTCCAGATGTTCCCCTGTCACCAGTGCCCAGACCCCTGAGGTCTTCTCATGCCTGAAACAGTTATTCACATCCAAAAGTCATGAGCTGTCCCCAAGGGTAACTGGGATCCTGGAGGAGCCATCCAAGAGGGTGGTACTTACCAAGAGAAGTAAGTACTCCTGGGGAGACCTCAGTCAGTGGGGTGGGCCAGTGGGGGCCTTTCTGGCATCCTCATGGCATTCTGCCCAGGCTGTCTGCTTGTTTCTGAGCATGGGCACAGCTGCTGGCAGGGCTCCTCCTGCCTCCCAGGACACCAGGAGTAGCCAGGTGGCTTGATCCTCCATCCAGGCTTTGCCTGGCTTCCCTCTGCCCTTACCCGGCCCCCATGAGCTTCAGGGTCAGATGCTACATGGCTGAGCATCTATCAAAGAGCGAGGGAGGACACTGGGCAGGAAGCTGGGGTTTGGGTTCCAATGCAGCTCCGCTTGCTTGTGCTCTTCCCATTTCTGTCATCTGCGGTCCTATACACACAATGAGCTTTCATCAGAAGAAATGGCACCAAGGGTGGCAGTCAGTGCCTTCAGGGCTCCAGCCAGTTGTGCAAATGCTGAAGTCAGCTGGGTGTGCGCTACAATAGACAGTGGAGGCAACAGTGGCAAACTGGCGAGCACACGGGTCATTTGGAGGAGCGGCCGGAGTCATCACTGCTGACCTGTGTCTTGGAGGAATGCAGGCAGCTCTCTCAAATTTCCAGGAGGAACCAGAAATCCAGATTGCTGTGTAAAAGTGGCCAGTTTTTACATGCAGACCAATTGCCTCTGCTCAAGGATCCCTGGGCCTTCCCTAATCACCTCCCTGTCCTGAACCCTCAACCCACTCAGCTTTGCCGACTGTCCTCTTCTCCCAGGGGTCAGAGACTTCCCCAGAGCTACATGTCCTCTCTATGTGTCTGAGAGGTACCCCCTTCCTTTCTTTTAGGAGATCTGAGCCCTCCTTCCAGCTCAGGAGCTTCTTCGAAGGCAGTAAAAAGGAGCTGCGCTGTGTAGGGAGGGTCCAGCGGTGTGCGCCGGGCTGGCCTAGCAGAGCCAGAGAGGAGGGGACTGCCTCTGTCTCCACAGAATTTTCCAAGGGCTGCTTCCTTTATTCACAAGCGCTTGCCAGGTCCCACTGTGCCCAGGCTGGGAGCTGGGAACAGTTCTGGTAGCATCAAGGCAGGTCCCTGTCCTCAAGGAGCTTATAGTCTAGTTTTGGAGTGCGGTGTACACAAGTAAATCTCACTCATCCATCTTTGCCCACAATCTCCCATGGCAGAAGGTGTCTAGGAGACTCCAGTCCCCACACTTGGATAGTAGGACCCCTAGGGGAGGCTGGTCTTTGGAGAGGCGGGCAGGAAGCAGGGCTTCGTGTCTGAGATGCCCCAGACCTCAGAACTTGAACTGAACGCCATGTGTGTTAGGCAAAGAACTAGAATCAGAGGGATTCGGGTGATTCTTGTGAGGTTGGGAAGTTCACCTCTATGTCTGTCCCCTTCCTCTTGCTCCAAGGCTGCATTCATGAGAAAGGGGTAAACTCAGAACAGTGGATGTTCAGAGTGATCCATTGAGAATGATGTCAACTCATGGCAGGATGTCCCAAAACTGTCTCACCCAGGCCTGTACCTTGCCAAGGGAACTGTCATTCCATCCCCTTGGCATTGACTTACAGCTGGCCCTTCCCCCTCTGCCTAAGAAGATGGCTCCCAGGGCCTCTCACCCAGCGTGGCCATGCGCACACCGCTGCCGGACACTCCAAAGGCTGGCTGACAGATGGCGCATCGTGGGCCCTTTTCGACTCTGCACCATCTTTTGCCTCAACAGAGAAAAAAAATTTCTCTGAACAAGGAAGCTCCCCTAAGTGAGGAAAGAGGGTGTGACAGTACCCACAGACAGGGCTTGAGCCTCACTTTGCAGTGCTCACAGCTCTGTGTGGTCTGTGGTTCCCCTGGACCACTAGGAAAGAATACCCCTGCCTGTGCCCCCAGAAGCTGCCATGGGGAGGGGTGCCTGATGCCCATGAGGGGCTCCCTTAAGGACAATGGGGCTATTTCAGATAAAGTGCGGGTGGGGATGTGTGCAGCAGCATTCTTGTTTTACAGAAAGACATTTCTCTTTGCCACAGCGCTCATCTCAGTGGTTCTTGGAATGTGCTGTCTGATTTGCAGAGCTGTCCCCACTCCCTGCAGGAAAGTGCAGGGAGAGCCACGCCCCTGTGCATGGGGAGTTGGCTGGCCTCTTGCTCCAGAATCAGTTATCTTTCAGTCGAGGCCCATCTGTAGTGGTGTGGCACCATCAGCAATTAGTGATGGTTCGTTGGAGTCCAATTAATAAATGAAACCCAGTACGAGAGCCCATCACTTTTCTGAGAATAGCAGCCTGGCTCATGTCTTAAGTGGCAGCCTCCCAAGAGCTTAAAACCCACAGGGACCAACTGGATTGGGGGTGGGGGAAGGGGCAGGCATGGAGTGGGCGTGTTGTTGATGGGCTGTTGTCTGGTGAAGTGGGAGACCAGACGTTCCCAGCCTCCATCTCAGCTCCTCCTTTGAGGAGCCCCAGCCACATCTTCTTGCCCAGAAATCCCCGGGGAGTTTGCACATGGGCTTGGAAGAAGGGGGCTGGAGAGAGAACAAGGTCAGAGAGGGCCACAAGCTTTGCTCTCCTCTCTGGCTACCTCTTCCCATGCTCCCAACCCACAGACCTGGACTGTCCGGCTGACCCCTTCCCAGACCTGCCCAGGAGCCAGCTCATGCCCCCTCCTCTCTCTTTATCCAAGCCCTGCCTCCTCCAGGAAACTTTCCCTCCCATATCCAGCTCAGGAAGGGTCAGAAACTCAAGAATCCAGCCTTTGCCCACCCTGCTTAGGTGGCTGTTCCTACTGAGGCCAACTCTTCCATCCTGTCCCTGTTGCATAACGCTGGGTCGAGGAGCAGTGATTGGTATTTTTCTGTAAGTTTCAGGGACGGAGGTAGGCCTGCAGCTTGGGAGACTGGCTGCCTCTTGGCCTTCTAGGGGACTGTATTGGGGAGGGGGGGTTTGAGGGGTGCCTGGCCTTCCTGACTCAGAGGCCAGCACGGAGGGTACAAATACAAGGGAATTGCCCTGGCTTCTCAGAACTGAATGAGGCCCGATAATGACACACCTGGCATCTGACTTGGAACAATCTTAATCTGAACCTGTTTTCCTACCTCCAAGTTTCCCCGGTGAGATGGCAACAGGACTATGGTCAAAGGTCACAAGACCTCTCATTTTACTACCATCCAGCTAAAAGTTCTGCCTGGCATACACCCTTCTCAGCCTGCCCAACCACCTCCTTCTGTAGGTGCTTCTAGGAGCATCCCTCTGGCTTTTCAAGATTCACGGGTCTGTCCAACCAGGGCCCCAGCGGCCATAACAGACCTGGACTGGGGCCTTCTCTGTCCCTTGACCTTCTGAGGGCTGCGTGGGGTTGGCAGGATAAGCCAGGTGGCCTGGGCTTCCAAAGCCCTGCCTGGGAGGAGGCCAGATCTTGACAGTTGTTTGTGCTCTGAGGCTATGAGGAGTGTGGAAGGCCAAGAGGACAGGCTGGGCAGCTGGAGGTGGCCTTAGAGACCTCGGAGGCAGCTTAAGGGGGTAGATGGGGCTGGAATCAGAGATCAGGTACAGTGTGGCACACAACCCTCTCTGGGACATCGTGTGTGTGTGTGTGTCTGTGTGTGTGTATATGTCTATGTGTAGACTGTAGCACACAGGTTGTGCCCCTGAGGTATGTGCCCTGAGGACTGGTCAGAGGACAGTGAAGGGTAGGGGTGGTTATGGTACTCCTGCACCCCCATCAGTGTCCTGTACTCTCCCGCCACTGGCTTCTGCTCACAGCAGCAGCCCCTGGGAACCAGAACACATATTTGCCTTGGCCATGGCCTCACAGAAGGACAGCAGAGTCCTTTGTCTTCCTTCCCACTGACGGCTGTGCTTGGGCCTGGCCTCCACAGGGATACCTGGCTGGAGGCTGTCAGATGCACACATACCCCTCCAGCACCCAGCCAGCTTGGGCTGTGGGGGCGGTCACATTTACCAGCAGCTTGGGACCCAGGACTGCTGCACTGTCCCTCTGAACCCAACCCTAGTTCCACCCTAGTGTGGCTGCCCTCCCCACCATGGCTGGATTAAGTCTGAGCCCCAGAAGAGCAGGGGGCCCTGCTAGAACTAGGGCCAGGGATCTAGGGATGGGGGTGGGGGGAGGCGTGGTGAGGTGGGGGTTGGGCTCAGTATCAGTGTTCCAGATGGTTGTGTGGAGGCAAGTCCTGGAGAGGACCCTGGGCTCTGAGGCTGCAATGGGAGACCTGAGTTCCCTCGGTGGCCTTAGGGTCCTAGAACTCAGCCTTCCATGTGCCCAGCTGCGGGCACAGAATAGGGGCTGGGAGCAGGACATGAGCTGGTCTCCTTCTCCAACTCTTTGTGGAACAAGAGACCTCTCTAGCTCTTCGGTTTCTAGAAGAGCATCAGGGCGCAGAGCGGTCAGCTGTGCCCGGAAAAGCCAGTACACTGACAGGTCCCTCCACCTGCCAGCAGTTCCCTCCTCGTGGGGGCGGGGTGGGCGGGTCCCCTCTGGAGTTCTCTCATCCCCACTCCCTAGCCCTGGCCTGCCTCTCTGGTGTGTGCCTGAGGGAAGGCAGGGGAGGTGCATGCTTAACCCTTTCTATGCCTGCATGAAGTCAGCACGGGGAGCCGGCCCCCCGGCCTTGCTCGCGGTCCTTGCTTTTCCCACCTGGCAGACCTCCTGCCAGACACCCAGGAGCTTGTGCAGAGAAGGGGAGGGAACAAGAGGCCAAAGATATCAGGAGGATGGAAGACAGGCTGACAGGTACTGTCATGAGTTCCAACTTGAATTCTGTCACTGCACTGATTGTGACAAGTCCCTCACTCACTCTTGGTTCTGTCTCCTTGGTGCACTGGGAAGTCCCCAGGGCATACAAAAAACTGCAGGAGCAGGTTTGACGTCTGGGACACAGAAGGACTGACTTTCTCCCTTACACACCTTCCTGGAACACCCCCTCCCTTAGTGCTGCCGGGAAGAGTAGAGGGGAACACCCTGTGGGGGATGTGCAGCAGGCAGAAGAGAGCGGGGCGAGGGGCTGCTGAGAGCCCTTAGGCCTCTGATTTTGAGGGTGGCTGTCAGGAGAACCAGGGCACAGAGTGGCAGGAGGGGCGTGGAAGGCACCCTCCAAATCAGCAGAGGTCTTAGAGCCCACAGGAGGGACCTGAGGGTGGAGTAGGCTGAGCTCCTCGACCCTCCAGCTGTGATGCCTTCTCCTCTCAAGCCTGGCAGCCCCTGTGGCAGGGAGGGCCAGGGTCTGAGTCGGGCCCCAGCTCTCTGGGAGACCCACCCTCTCTCGTCTCAGCCCTCCCTCAGCACTCCCCTTTCTTTCCTTTATGTGACCCTCAGTCAGTTCCCTTTGAGAAACACCCAGGGGTTTTTTAGGTCACAAATGAGGCTGGGCCTCTGTGTTGTGCAGGAACCTCACATACTTTCTTCCCAGCCCTTACAAGCACCCTGGGAGGGCAGCACCGCTCACAGAGGAGGCCACTGCGGCTCAGAGAAGGAGGCGACCTGGCTGGGAGAGAACGGTGGGCTCCAAACCCAGCCCTGTGGGCCTTCAAAGCCTGCGCTCTTCCTAGGACTTCACACCTCGGTCGCAGCAGCAAAAGACCCCCACCTGCAGATCCAGAGTTGGGGTCACAGTGGGAAGACGCCAGGCCTGAGACAATTAAAATTATTATTATCACCAGGCCTGGGACCATTAAAATTATTATTATTATTATTACTAATACTTTATGGTATTTCACAATGTGGCGGGCACTTTACACATGTTATTTCACTTCATGCCGACAACTACCCTGCATTTATCATCCCCATTTCACATGAAGGAAGTGAGGCACAGCAAGGTTGCATACCTTGCCCAAAGTCACACAGCTAGTAAGATATAGAACTGGGATCTGGAAGCCAGATCATCTAAATCAGTCAGAGCAGAAGGGTGTTGCTCTGATGACCCGTGAGCACAGAGATGGGTCTTCCACAAGATTGGTTATCCACAGGCGTAAGGCTGTGACAAGCAGGGAATAAGGAGCCAGGCCACTGTGTCCCTCAAGCCAGAGGAGCGAGGGAGCAGTGAGGGCCAGGAGGTCCAGAGGGCTTCATGGAAGAGAGGAACAAGCTGGGCTGGGAAGGACCACAGGCTGGTGCTGCTAACACGCGGGGCAGATTGGCTGTAAACTTCTGGGCCGACCTCCCATAGCCCACACTTCCTTTGGGGGTTTCTGGGAGTGGGGATGGTGAGAACACCATCTCTGCTTCCTGCCCTGGGGTGATGTCTGTGTACCCCAGTGCGTGGGGAGGCTCCCCCTGCTGCAGGCTCTTCAAATGACCCCTTACCTGTGATTGCTGCAACACTTGCAGCCTGACACAAAAACGTCCTCAACAGGACAGGTATTAAGTCTCTCACCTAGCTCTTTGATGGCTCGGGACCTGTGGAATGCACTGGGATGCAGAGGGTCAAAGCTCCCACCTTGCTTTGGACAGCCTGGCACTGCACCACCTAGGAGCGCTCAAGGGCCAGAGACCCCTCACCCCACCCCGCCCGTGGCCAGCTCCAGGTACCCAGCCCAGTGCCCTGCACACAGTGGCTGCTGCAGAAGGCAGTAGCACGTGTGTGCTTCGTTGGAAGGGTTCAGCACTGAGGAAGCCGGGCTGAGCCTGTGGAAGCGGGGCCAGAAGCTTAGGGAAGGGAAGGGAAGGGTGAAGGTGAGGCCATCCAGGCGGCACCACACCGCCGCCCTGCCCAGAGGCTTCCTCTCGCAGAGCAGAACCTAGAGAAGATGGTCAGGACAATGACGACGGGGAGTCTGAGTTGTCTCTCCTGCTGGGGAGCCTGCACTGGCAGGGGCAGGAAGTCAGGCAGGCAAGGCGTCTCCCCAACTTCCACCCCACCCTGAGCTCTGGTGCCTGAGTCCATGTGAAGACCTCGGAAGTGGCCAGCAAGACAGTGTAGTCAGCCGAGCAGGCAGAGCAGTGGGACAGAGAGACCTGGCATCCCCTGGGCCTGGAATGACATGAGTGTCTGCCTGGGAAGGAACTCTTCCTGCTCCGTCCACTCTTTGCTCTGATTTACGGACTGTGGAGTAAGGACGGGTGAAGAGCCGGCAGGACACCACTCTCCTGCCTCAGCCTGCCCCCCCCTCCCCAGGAAAACCACATCTGAGGAAGCAAAGAACCAGAATTCCAAGGCAGTCACATCTGTGACCTCGGAGCCTACCAAAGCCCCCATCTGGGGAGACACAGTCCAAGTGGAGATCCAAGCAGAGGATGTGGGGCGAGAAGGTGAGGCGGGGGCTGGGTGGGCCTGGTGTGTGTGGGAGAGGGCAGGAGCAGCCTCCCTCTGAACTCAGCTGGAAGCCACCTGAACACCTCCTTGGGCTCAGTTAAAAGCACTTTAAAGAAAAAAAAAATCGTAATCCTGTCATGCCTCATCTACCCAGCCTGCTGGAAAAATGAGTTGTCCTGCGTAAATGAATTTTCCAGACAATGAAAGCTTATCTTCTTTATGGCCATTGTTATTATTTTCATGGCTGTTTTTACTGCATTTTCCACTGAAATGGCACATTACAGCTTCTTGGCATGTCGCCCTGGGTTGCTCAAAGGAGTCATGCCCCCAGGAGAAGTAATGCTGCTCCCACTGCTAAGATGGGAACACTGAGGTTCAGGAAACGTAAGCGACTGGTTCATGGTCAAGGAATCAGTCAGCGGAGGATGGAGGGCTCAGCATTACATGCTCTCACTGCCAGTCCAGCACTCTAGCTGTTTTCCTAAATGGCTTCCTACCCTGCCTCATCCTCCCGGGCAATGTCCACTGTCACGCAGTGATATTCCTGTGCTTCCAAGGGTTGGGGCCTCCTCTCATAGAAACTGCCTAATAACTCTCACTCCTCCACCCCCAGAAGCTTTTCCAGTCCCCATGTCTTGACAAAGGCCAAGGTACCAACGTACGCACATATGCCTGCACACTTGTTTTCCCCACTGGGGGCCGGAGCAGGCGAGAGCTCAGGCTAGGCTCCCAAGAGTGCTGACTGGCTGACACCAGGACTGCCATGGGCACTGGCATTGGCGCTCAGCACAGACTCGCAGCTGCCCACGATGTCTCTGGTCGTATCTAGTGGGAAGAACCTCAGCCTCCCACCTTGTAGGTGGTCCCTCTCTCAGAGGACAGGTTTTCTTCTCTCCCTGAAACCTCACCAAATCTCGCAAAGGGCAGAAAGCCAACTGCTAAGGACAGTGAAAACGAGAGAGAAGATCGAAGGGGGACATCTATAAAAGGGAAAGGCTAGCTCTGCGTCAAGCCAGAGGATTTCTTTTCCACTATAAAGGAGTAGGTGGGGCTGGTGGGATGACATGAGAAGATGTGAAAAAGGGGGGAGAAATTGATCTAGGATTTTAGGCAAATGCAGGGGTGCGCCCGTGTGCGCATGTCTTTGTGAATGCACACTGGTTCCTGTGTATATGTGAACACTGTGTATGTGGGAAAACATGTTGGTGACTGTGCCTGTAGGCATGCATGTCTGTGTGTGTGCATGCATGTGTGTAGTGTGTGGGATATGTATGTGTGCACGTGTGCATCTGTGTGGCTGATGGGAAGTTTGGGGTTGTGGTGAGTGAACCTGGACTGGGATCCTGCCCTGGGTGCTATACATCTGGGGCAGCACAAGAAAGGATGTGATGAGTGGCCTTGGGCCTCTCTCTGCAGCAGAGAGGGAAACAGCACTCTCTGTAGGAGGGAGAGGCCATGGGGACCCTCCTGGGCAGGCGGGGAATATTGGCAGATGCCTCTTTGCAGATTGAAGTAGCTGGATGCTTGTTGGAAATGGTTGCTGTGGTGACGTCTGCAGTGGGGGTGGAGGAGATGGGGCACAGGCCAAGAGGTGGGGGAAGGGCAGGAGGTAACTCAGTGATGTGTTAATGAAAAGCAAAGGGGAGTTGCAGATCCTGTGTCAGGGCCAAGGCTGGCTGCAGAAATGGCTTAAATGGTTTACTGGCAACACAAAGGACAGTGGGAGGCTGAGGGGCTCAGTGCCCTGAGAAGAAGCGTGTTTGTAGCATGGAAACGGGAATGGGGAGGGATGTAACAGGGAGCGATGACAGCCCATTTCTCCCAATTGCAGCTCACCTGCCGGCTGCCCACACAGAAACTGAGTAAAGGGGAGAAAAGCAGGGCACTCATTCCTTGTTTGGCCAACTGGATCTGGGGACTCAGGGCCCATGGGTAGTGGCCATGAGGGCCTGCAGCCTCCACAGCTACTGTTATAGCTTTGGCTGGAAACCCTGGAATCCCCCAGTTGAGTCTTTTCAGCCTGCTTAGGGCTGAGTGACTGTATGGAGCGCTACGGATGGTTAATGAGGAGGAAAATAGTGACAACAATGAGGAGCATTTGCTTAGAATTTTATAGCTTGAAAAACACAGCCTCCTCCCTACAACAAGATTAGGAGAGGGACGGGGTTTTTCTTTTCTAGAGTTTTAACATTTTGCAGAGCAGGAACATGAGGCTCAGAGACACTAAGCAACTGGCTAAATGTCACAGAACAAGTTTGTGTGTTGGCACTAGAACCCAGAGTTGCTGACTTCAACACTCTTATCTTATTCTACTTTCTTCAAGGCATCCTCACTTCCTTTTGGTGCCCATTTCCCCCCTCTCCCCGTTAAGCATGGACCCCGTATGGCCATCTTTGAGGGAATTTGGCAAGTGTCTTTCCCCCTCTGTGTGTCCAGGATAGCTGTGGGGAGAAGAAAGAAAGTAAGAGTAATCAGCAAAGCGCCCAGCTTCCATCCCCGCCCTCTCATCCACATGGCCCACCCACAGAGGCAGATTAAGGTCAGTTGAGGTCCCGGGCACAGCGGAAAATATTGGGCCCCTTAAAAAAGAGAGAGAGACAGGGAAAATGAAAATACATGCCTTCAGAAGTCGGGACCCACAGCGCACGCCCGGTGCGCCCGCCGTTAAATCCACCTCTGCCCACCCAGCTCCAAGTGACCCAGTAGCCCTGGGCTCCCAGAATGCCTATCCCACAGAGCAGGCAGCTGTCCCTGGTCCTGAAATGTCATTGTCTCAGGAGGAGAGGCAGAGGCCAAAAGACCCAAGAGGACACCCGTCCACCTCAACCCTCTCTCTCTCCTTCTTCTCTAGATCTCCCTTTCATCTACTTTCCTCCTCCATCTCCTTCAATCCTTTTCTCTCCCTCCTCCATGCTTCCCCTCCTTTCCTCCTTCCCCGTCTCCTTTCCCTCTTCAAATTATTGACTTGTGGAGTGGGAAGATGCCTCAAGAGTTCCCAAATTCAGCCCCTCCTGGCAGGCATTTACTACTGTGTCATGCTGGTGAAGTCATATAACCTCTCTGAGATCCAGGATCCACACTTTAAAAACAGAGATGGTGATTTCTACTTAAAGTGCTGTGGTGGGGATCTGTTGGAATAATGGCTCAGGAGCACACATCCCCATGCCTAGCACACAGTAGGTGTTCACAAAGTAGTACTGCCATGATTATATCCAGGTCATTGGTGTTCTCCTCAGAGTTCATCCCAAAGTTCATGAATTTTTATGGCAAAATATAGTTTCTTTGGAGGGAATTTTCCAAGTGTTACATCACTCTTAGTGTTTAGTTTTCATTTACTTGGAGTAAACTTTTACTGCTTTTGTACTGAAGAGTTCTTGAGTAGATCTCCTCCCTGCCCCCCATCTGCAAATGTGAGCGACAATCCCTGGCTGAGGAGTGGGTGAGGGTGTTCGTGACCAAGGGAAGGAGCCTTATTCCTGGAAAGGGGTGCTGTTTCTGCTTGCTTGTGTACCTCTGTGCACGCACGTGTGCGTCTGCTGCCCTGGGGGGCTGGGCTGTTCTGCACGTGTCCATCCCTGGGCTGGGGGCTTCTAGACCACAGGAGAGAATTGCATCTTTGAGTCCTAGCGGCACTAATCATAGAGCCTTGTCCTGTGCGGGGCCTCAGACAGTGCTTGTGAAGTATGCCCATGTGTGTTCCACATGTGTGCATGAATGTGGACTCCTCAGTGTGGCCCCTGCTCCCCTATTCTCAGCACGGTCTCCCACTCCAGTGGGAGGGATGGTGGTCAGCTAAGCCTAATCCTGAACCTGTGCTCACTTTTTCTCTCTCCAGATGTGGTTCTCAAGGTGGTGGACAACAACAAAAATGAGGAACTCTTGTCCTATCAAATCCCCATCAAGTATCTGCGTGTCTTCCACCCCTACCACTTTGAACTGGTAGAGGTGAGTCAGAGTCCTGAGCTCTGGCCCACATGGGCCTGGGGCAGGTAGGGAGGGAGCCACTAGCTATTTCCTCAGAGCAGCCCTGGGCATCCATGCCCACCCTGCAGTATGACAAGTCTAGGACCATGTGGACTCAGGGAACACATCTCCTGGTAGATAGACAGGAACAATATCCATAAAATTTTGGAATTCTCCAAATTTATCTTCATAAAATAGCCCAACTGGCATAGAACATCTGCCACATTAAGTGAATACACCAACTGAAGATGCATTCTGATTTCATATATTTGAAAGAGTGGGTATGTATCTAAAAATCAAAGCAATACAGTATTTATGAAGTACCTGCTGTGTTCCAGATCCTGGGCTTGATACTATACACGTCATCTCTAATCCTCAAGACGAATTATATTTTGCATACAAAGGATGGGGACTCAGGAGAGAAAAATCCTCTCATTCTGTGTCACAGAGCAAGTGAGGACCAGAGTCAAGGGGGAGCCCAGGTCACACTGTCTCCCAAACCAGTTCTCTCTGTGCTGCTTCCACATGCTACCTTGGCAGAAGGAAGCCCAAGAGAGTTGGGGTATGTGTAAGATAATGTGTTCCCTGGAATGCCCAGCTAGGGGGTCTCAGGCCCCTCATTTTGTGATCTGAGCCTCCCAGGCCAGTTCCCCTGCCCATCACCTCTTCCTAGAGCTGACTGGTAGAAAGGAGAATTTATTCCCTCATTGTTCAAGTACTTATTATACCTACTATATGCCAGGCGCTGGACCAGAGATGAACAAAAGCATCATTTCCCTCTCCTCCACTGTGCACTCCAGACCCCAACAGGTGGTTAGAGTAAAGAACCATGTGAAGCTGGATTGTTTGGGTTCCTCTCTCAGATCTTCTGCTTGCTAGCTATGTATCCATAGGAAGCTGCTTAACCCCCAGACCCCCATTCCTCATCAACAAAATTAAGACAACATACCTTCTAACATGGCCGTTTGGAGGATCAAGTGCAACCATGGGCATAAAGCACCTGGCAAGGTGCTCAGAGTAGGGGCTCAGCTCAGGCTAGTTCTCTTCCTCCCTCCCTTCCCCACACCCTGGTTCTTTCTTCCTTCCTTCCTTTTTCTTTCTTTCTTTCTTTCTTTCTTTCTTTCTTTCTTTCTTTCTTTCTTTCTTTCTTTCTTTCTTCCTTCCTTCCTTCCTTCCTTTCTTTCTTTCTTTAATTGTTAAAGATTTTATTTATTTATGTATGTATGTATGTATGTATTTATTTATTTATTTATTTAAGAGAGAAGGGAAGGGAGGGAGAAAGAGAGGAAGAGAAACATTGATTGCCTCTCACACACACCCTGGCTGGGATCAAACCTGCAACCCCAGCAAGTGCCCGGGCTGGGAATCAAACCAGCGACCTTTTGCTTTGCTGGACGATGCCCAACCCATGGAACCATACCAGTCAGGGCCTGACCTCCCTTCCAAGTGACTCCTCAACCACGACCTCAGGGGTCTAGACCTTCCTTAAGCCCCAAGGAGAGCCCCACCCTCAGGGCCTCATGACGAGGAAGGGAAGCAAAGCCCAGAGAGATTAGTGACTGACCTGGCAGACTCAGCACTTCAGCCGTGGTTCCGGGAGCATCACCCAGGCCTCCTGGCTCTCATGTCCAGGCCTAGTTATCACATCTTTACAAAGAGGGCCGGCAGGCCGTGGTCTTTGTGAGGGTGATGAAATATTCAAATAGACAAGGGAGGATTCATCATATTGATCTCCTTGGAAGGGCTCACAGGGGCCCTTTAATTATCAGCTCGGCGCCCCAGTGGAGCAATGCCAGTGCTCATCTGCAGAGGGCTGGATTTATGGCCAGGGCCTGCTCCTTAGTCACGCTCCTTTGTGTGTGTCTTCTTCCCTCGCCCAATCCGCAGCCCACCGAGACTGGGAAAGCTGATGAAGCCACTGCCAAGACCCGACTGTATGCAACAGTTGTCCGGAAGAGCAGCTTCATTCCTCGCTGCAGCAGCTGTAACCACGCAGCTCTGGAGGTGCCAGACTGGGCCCTCGGGGTCGCGTGGGGCAGCTGGGAAGGGGCCAAGCTTTGAAAGGCTCCAGACCTGGCCCTTGGCCCGCTCTGGCTGGCCTGACAGTGTGGGGCAGAGGTGTCTGGGGAAGAAATCAAGGAGGAAAAAGCAACTGGACCTTTCAAGAATAGCCGAAGCAGTTTGTGAAAAGCAGCCCTAAGGTGGCAGGGCTGATGGCGATGGAGATGAGGAGAATGACGCCTAACATCGTCCAGCGCTCGCCAGGGGTACAGCCCCGCCCTGCCTTCCCTCGCCCTGCCCCTCATGCGCCATGTAAGGAGCGCCGCAGGGAGGACGGGGCTCCCAAAGCCCAGGGTCCGTCGGAATCTCGTTAGGGCAGGAAAAGCACCCCCACCTTCACTCACATCCCCTGATTGTTTCTCTCCTATTTTGTCCCTCTTAGAGTAGTGGTCCCTGACCTAGAGCTTACATTCCCCAAGCGAAAGTTTTAGGGCCACCCCACATTCCCTTGAGTCCTGTTTCTGAAGAACTTTGGTTAGTCTTCTAATTAGGTATTCATTCATTCATTCATTCAACAGCTATTTATGGAGCTTCTTCCATTAGCCAAGCCAGGGCCAGGTCCTGCCTCCACATGTACCCCCACCATTATCTTCTATCCCTAGGCCTTTCATAGCCTCAGGAGGACTATCGATGTTCCAGGAAGATGTGGTCCAGGAATCTAACCCCTCTCCTTTTCCTCCCAGCCTTCAAACTTCCCAGAAGTTACAGATTCAAATCCAGCTATGACCTGAGTATGATCAGTGTGGAGCCAGGGGGGCCCAAACTTCGAGCTTACCCGGTCCCAACATGGGTGACCTGATCCTCCCCATCACACTGGGAGCTGGCATGCTGGCAGGACAAGAAGTGTTTTCAATCCCATGTCACAGCTGGGGGCATGACCCAGGCATCTGCTTCCCCACAGCACCCCTCCCCACCGCCCATGGATGCCAGCATGTATCAGAGCTGCAGGCACCCTTTGCTCCTATCTCCCCACTCTTCTGTCATGTCCTTTCCTGAGGATGACCAGTAGCTGCACATGAACATCTTGGCCTGCAGGGGACCCACTGTGGATCTACCCCACCCTCACCCTGTAGAGTCGGGGCCCCTCTGCCCTCCAGCACCCTGCCCACTCCCCCGCCCCAGCATAGATGACCCCCCCACTCCCCTGTAGTCTCCCAAGGGCAGACCAGAGAGCACAGCAGGAGAAGAAATGGCTCTTATTACTCATGGGACTGTCAGGAGCAGGTGTTCTGGAGCAGGTGTTCTGGTGCAGCTGTCTCATTCACACCTGACCATTGAGCCCAGAACAGTGGTAAATTAGTCCCCTCTCAGGCCTCCCTCTTAGCCCTTAGACCCTAGAGTCCCTGGGAGCAAAACAGCCTGATAGCGCTCCAGTGAAATCCCTCAGGCCCGGACCCCGCCCCCATCCAGACTTTGAAATGCCATCACCAGAGATTTCATCCTTTGAATTTGGTGAAGGGGTTCAGTCTCCAGAGGCCCTGGTGACAGCTGAAAGGTCCTTCATCAGCTCACACCTGTGTGGAGTTAGCCGGCAGCCAGCTGGGATGGGTTCTGGCTGAGGGGTTTAGGGGAGGATGCTGGGGGTGGAGGGAAGGAGAAAGGGAAAGGAATCCAGAATAAGTCCAGACTCCCAGGCCCTCTCCTCCCACTGAAGGTCAGAGCTACAAGGACCGGGGAGAGCATGGTCAACCCCTCAGTGTACAACTGGGGACACTGAGGCCCAGAGTGGAGCAGGGACTGGCCATGGTGACATAGTGGGTGGCTGAGCTGGTGTAGATCTTTAGTAAGGACCCCCGCCCAGCCCCTCCTTCTCGAGGAGACTGCCCATCTCCTCCTTCTTCCCCTCCCAGATCCCTGTGGTTCTGTCTCTCTCACCCTCATAAACACAGTCGCCATCTCCCCCCTCTTTTCTCCTTCATTAATGCTTCGGGGCCGTTAATACATTCATTCACCCCGCAAATACACATGAGGCTTCCACTCTGGGCCAGGTGCTTTTGCTAATAACTGGGTATACAGCAATCAGTGAGGTAGGTGCCGAGGTGCGTCCCTGTTCCCGTGGAGCCTGGGCTCCAGCACAGAAAATAAACAAGAGAGCAAGTAGAATAAACACAAGCTACAACGAGCACCGCAAAAGAGGCCGTCCGGGGGGCCGAGGGAGTGGGTGGGCTGCTTTAGTAAGAGCGGTCACAGGAGAACGGTGACATGTAATATCCAGAGGAAGAGAAAGAACTAGCCACTGAGTTGGTGGGGATGGGCTGGGGGGAGGAGTCTAGGCAACTGGATCGACAGGTACAAAGACCCTGAGGCAGAAACAAGTGGGGCCTGTTAAAGAGTGACACAAAACAGGCCGGAGCAAAAAGGGGAGGAAGGGGGCCTGGCAGGAGACGCGCGCCGAGGGGCAGACAGGCCAATTCATGCAGACCTTGGCTGTCATGTTAAGAACTGTAACATTCATTCTAAGGGCAGTGGGGGTGGGGCAGTCATTGCAGGGTCTCAAGCAGGGGAATGACATAATCCAATTTATTTTTAAGGTAGTTTAAGCCACTGTGTATAAAATTGCCTGGGAATGGGGATATGTGGAGGACAGGAATAGAAGCAGAGGCCAATAAGGGTTAGAGAAGTAAAAGAAGCCCCAGGAATCTAAGCTCAGGGGAGCTGGGTGAGGATTGAGGGGATAATGGGAGCCCCTAGGTGGACAAGGGGCGAGGGCCTGGAGCAGGATCAGAAGCTGCTTGGGATGGCAGTGGAGGTATGTGGGACATGTCTTCTCCCCCTGCCTGCCCAATGCCTGGCACAGGGCCTGAAGGAGGGCAGCCTTGAGCAGAAAAAAGACCCTAGTGAGGCAGGAGTAGGCAGGAGTAGGTGCCCTACTGAGGAGTAGGAGACCCTAGGGAGGCAGGAGAGGTCTGGAGGTAGGAATGAGCCCACTGTTGGAAAGAAAGATGGCAGGCAGGAGGGCGAACTGTGGCCCTGAGAGGTCCCAAGGCCACCTGGAGCTCACCCGCCTCCTCTCTTCCGCAGGTCTTTCTTCGGGGAATCAATGAGCCCCTAGTCAACAACCCCAGCCCCATGGTGGTCATTGCCCGGGTGGTCCCCAACTACAAGGAGTTTAAGTGAGTGGGGCCCAAGTGCTGTGAGCAAGGAGGGAGGGGAAGACAGAGGACAGAGGTGGGGGGTGGCTAGAAACCTGCCCTCCCTACAAAGCCCTTCAAGCCTCCCCTCTGGGACTGAGGTCCCAGGAAGCTGCCCACAGTCCCTGGAAAGGGGTAACTCAGACCCCTCCCGAGAGCCCGCTGGTGGGAGCAGCATATAGAGGAAGAAAGGGGATCCTCAGCCCTTCCAAATCTACCTCCCCGTTCCATGCCCACCATAACCATAGTACCCCCCTCCCACTCGAGTTCAGGGCCAAGGTGGTTCACCAGCTGGTGGTTGTCCGAAAAGGAGGCAGCCTAAGGCTCATCTCAGAATTTCATGACCTTTAGCCCTGCCTAGGGGTCCCCCCTCTTGCCCTCCTGAAAGTCTCCCTGGCCCCAGCCCTGGCTCGTCCCCTTTCCCCCAGACCTCTTTTTGGGTTTGGAGTGTTCACAGTCCTCAGGAGGGGATTCAGGTCAGTCTAGCCACTGGAGACCACACAGTGTAGAGAGTTCCCCAGTGAACCTATGCCCTCTGTCAGCACCATCTCCTGGAGCTGTCTGCCTCTGTCACCTCCGCTGACTCTGATGGCCCAGGAGGACTGCCTGACTCGTCTGCACCTTCTGATGAATTCTGATGGCCTGTGAGCCCTCCTTGCTGGCTGCAGAAATGAAGATCATGGACGCACTCACTCCCAGCCCTCCTGTGAGCTCAGGGAGCTCTGACACACACACACACACACACACACACACACACACACACACAGACCTGAGTCCCACCCTGAATGCTCCCCAAGCCTAAAGCAGGATTCCCCCTGTGGGGTGGGTCATTCTGGCAAGGTCTCCCAAAGGTGAGGCAGGGATGCAAGGCCCATTTTAAAGCTGGGCAGCTGAGGCATTCAGGTGCAGCCGAGGCTGCAGAAAGCCACGGGGAAGGGAAACTGGGAGCTGCAGCCCATCCCTTAACCAAGATGAGCTTTTCTGAGGCCCAAGGAGTGATCAAAAGGACCATTGTCCATTATCTGTCCTGGGTAGGCCATTGCACGTTCCTCTTTCACATCAACCCAGAGTCCACTCAGGGGTCCTTGGCTGCCAGGCTTGGGCCCAGCACGGAGAATGCTGGACACCCGAAGTGCTCGTGTCCTCATCCTGCCTCCTTGCCTTCCCAGGGTCAGTCAGGCGAACCAGGACCCAGCCTCCCTGGGGCTGCCCATCACCCCACTCTCCTTCCCTATACCATCCGTAATCAACTTCGATGTTTCTCGAGTCACCCAGAACGGGTGCCCTCAGGTATGTCTCCTTCCCTCCATTCTCTCACTGTTTCAGACCTCTGGTAACTCACCCACGCGTTCATTCAGTCAGTCACTCAGTCAGGCAGCTGTTCACTGGATCCTGCCATGTTCCCAGGGCCACGCCGTCTGTACTGGGAGAAGGGGCCCACAGGGAGCTCTCGGTCTGGTGAAAAGGTTAAACATCAACACAAGATAATGTGTAATCTAACAACAAACCAGGAGGGATTGTCAGAGCTGTAAAAATCAGAGGAGACAAGACAGGAAAAGACAAACATTGTGATTCCACTTACATGCGGTACCTAGAGCAGGCAAATTCAGAAAGACAGAAAGTCGAATGATGGTTGCCAGGCAGGAAGAGTGGGGAATTAGTGTTTAATGGTGCAGAGTTTCTGTTTCAGATGTTGAAAAAGTTCTGGAAAGAGATAATGGTGATGGTTATACAACACGGTGAATGTACTTCATGCCACTGGATTGTACACTTAAAATCAGTTAAAAGGATACATTTTATGGTGTGTATATTTCAGCACAATAAAAAACTGTTTTAATCAGGGGTGAGACGGATATGACGCCTGGGCATCCAGATATAGGACTCGAGTTTTTAGTAGGGAGGTTTGGTGCAAATTGGGAACAAGAGCACAGTTATGGAGGTGGGGATGCCAGTCGGGGTTGGAGAGGAGGCCAGTATGTCTGAGTATTTGGGGCAGGGTGCGCAGAGCATGGCTGGGTCCAGGCAAATGGCCAGATTCATCTTTTCCCATGGTCTTCACTTCGGCAGGAGCTTGCCCTACATGATGGTTTCAGAATTCCTAGGGTCCTTAAGGAAGGCAGAGGTGTTCTGGAAGTCCTTCCTGTTGTCTGCCCACCGATATTCATGCCTGACGCAGCAAATATAGGATGAGGCACCCCTTTGGAGCCCTAACCTTCATTTAAAGCAAAGACATTTGAAGAAGGCTCAGACACGGACAAGAGTGATGGTGGTGGGGAGGGGTGGAACTCAGGGGGACCCTGGGGACAGAGGCTTCAAACCCAAACCAATCCTTGGCCTGATTTCCCCAGAGTCACCTCACACATGGCCCTGCATTTGCCCAGAAAATAATAAACCAATCAGCAGGTAGTCCCAGGGGGCAGGAGGCACTGGTCGCTTTAATGAGGGAGCCCTTCCCCACCCCCAGCCCGTCTCTGGCTGCCTTACTGCCTAACTATTCTGGGCGGGAGAGCACCCTCACTACAGAGACTCGCCCCCAGTGCCTGCTGCATGTGTGGGACTCAGGGCCAGAGGTCCAGCCATGGCAGAACCCTTGTTGAAGGTTGCCCAGTACCATGACAGCTGGGCCAGGTGGAGAGCTCACCAGCAGCCAGCACAGAGATGCCCAGGTGCAAACAGTGACAGGCAAACTTCTGTGCTACAAGTGGAAAGGGGGGGCAGTGGGCAGAGCCCCACCTGGAAGAGACACCTGTCAGCAGCCCTGGGCTTTTGCCACCAGCTGTCTGCCATGCCAAAGCACCGTGGGGAGGGGTTTGATGCTGGACGCCAGCTGTGACTTGCTGTGTGACTTTGGCGAGCTGCTCAATTTCTCCATACCTACCGATTCCTACCTTATTGGACTGTTAGGAGAACTTAAAGGGCTAACCTGTGCATAGTGCTCAAGCCCAGGGTGGAAGCTAAATGGGTTCCATCCTTTTCAGAGGTGGGCCCTCCACCAAGTACCAGTGTCCCCTCTGGGGTCAGCCTGGCCATTGCCCTTGTCACATTTGGCTACAAGTAACAGGAACCCCCAACTCACATGGACTTAAGTTCTAAGGAGATTTACTGTCACACATCACAAGTGTCCCCTACATGGGATGCTGCCAGAATTGGCCTATGCGTTGGCTCAGCGGTGTCCTCAAGGACTCAGGATCTTTCCAACACCCCTGAATTGCTGTCTTCAGCTGGCAAGCAGCTCATGGGGGCAAAATGTTCCCAGCATCCCATCTATACATGACCAAGACCAGAGGAAGACAGCTTTTATGAGGAACTCGAAGCCTCCTTTGCAGCCCCTGGCAGACCACCCCTCTCATCACATTGGCTAGGATTGGGTCACATGCGTTTCTCTCAGCCATTAACTGAGGAGGGATATGGCATCCCCTTGCCAGTTGCTAATGCAGGCAGGTATGGAGAAGGGGGCCACCTAGCCCAAAGTACATTTCGTTGGCTAGGAGGAAGGAGGGGAATGGTTGAGAGGTAGGTGGCCCTCAGTGTCTGCTCACCCCTCTTGGAACCTGGTAGTGATGGCAAAATCTGAGCCCGGATGAATCTGCTGGACCCAGCACAGGTGGGACTTAGGACCTACTCCTACCCTGCACCCAGCACCTTTGTGGGGGAACACTGCCCAATGGGCTGCTCCTATTGGCCTGGCCTCCTGCAGAGCTGAGGCAGAGCTCCTGACCAATGAAACACAGGCAGTGGTGAGAGAAGGTATCTGTGCCCAGCGTCATCTCCTCCTGTGTCAGCCCCCGCAGCCAGTCTGTACCCAAGCTCTCATGGGCCTCCTTGTCTTCCTGCAGATCCCGCCCTAGTGCTGGCCATTGCCGAAGCCTCCACTCAGCCCCTCCTATCCATCTGGTGAGAAGCAGCCACAATGACCCCTTGCTTAGGGTTAGGCCCTTCCCCTGGACCCCTGGTCCCTGTCACTGACAGGACAAAGCCCTCACTGTCAGCCAGATACACAGCCTCATTCCCTCCAGGCTCCTGGCTCACGGCTCCGCTTCTCACGGGCATGCTCTAGTCCCACTGGGTGCCTGGCTGTTCGCCACACCTGCGCTGCCCTCTCTCACTCCCAGTCTTTGCATCTGCTGTACTCTGAGCCTGGGTGGTCTTCCCCCTGATTTCCTAGCTCCCACAACCCACATCTTGCTCAGGCCTCTTCATGGATCATGTGGGGAGGGTGTCTTATCCCCTTGGAAGACAATGAGCTCTAGAGGGGAGCAGACTCTGGCTCTAGCTCCCCCATATACCCTGTGGTACCCCAGAGGCATCCAGCGTGGAAAAGCCCCCAGTCAACATTTGCTGAGTTCAATTGAGTTGAATTTCAACTTCACAGCAAAATACCTATTGTCTCCTTCAACCCTCACAACAGCTTATCAAGGCAGGGAGCATAAGACATTGGACGGTGACAAATCTAAGATCTAGAGAGGGGAAGGGAATTGCCAAAGGTCACACAGCAAGGCTGAGGTACAGACAGACCCAGGTCCCAAGCCAAGGCACCCTCACTCCCCCCGAGGCCCCAGCCAGCATCGGCTATTGGAAGCTACTCTTCCCAGGATCGCTACCACATGCCTGAGCAGAACAGGCAGCAAGGGTTGTGGATGTAGGTGTGATGGGCCCTGAGAAGTGGAAGAAGGGACCATGGACCATGTAATGAAGACACCGTCCGTCTCCAGGGAAGGCAGGTCTGCCTCGTGGCTGGGGGTTAATGGCTTTGCTGAAGATCACACCTGAAGATTAATAAAACTCCTTAACTCCACAGCCCATGGTTTTTCCTGTTAGTATCTGTGGACACTGGTTCCCCCTTCACCCTCCCAATCCCCCACACTTGCCACAAGTACCTTCACCGGAGCCCTGGCATTAGGCCGTGAAGGCGCTCTAATCTTGAATTCCTTCCTTGATTTCTTGCTCCCCCACCCAACTCCCTGCCCACTACACACATAAGAGAGGCTGACCTTCCCTCCCCAGTTCTAGGTCTGAAGGGACATTTCCTGGGGATGCATCCTGGGAAGCCATTCAGGGAAGGAGCTGTTCATATTGGGCAGGCAGACACCATTTCTTGCTTTGCAGGCTTCATTTAGACACATGAATAGACCACAGAAAGGACAGCCAACATCCATTAACTACTCCTCTCCCAGAGTAGACACCAGCAGATAGGGCAGCATGGGGTCTGAGTCACAGGTCCTTTAGTGCCTCAGTCACTGTCTGACAGATGGTCCAGGCTATATGAATGCCCCGCTGGCACCCAGGAGAATGGGATGACTTTGGGGTGGGCATGGTTTGGGAATCAATCCTGAATGTCATTCCCAAGTGCTAGAGAGCCCAGAAGTAGCTTCTCTGGCCTGGCCTGATGGCCAAGGGGCTGTAGCCTGCTCTCGAGAACACTCCCATCACCCCAGCCACTGTTCCTGTGTTCAGACCCCTAGGGTGACTATAGCCCATCTCCTGAGGGGTAGGGATGGGCAGACACAGCTGAGCCTCAGGCCGGGCCTTGGAGAGCTGGAGCCGGCACATTAGTGTGACAGGCATCAGGGTCCTGCCACCACAGGGGAAGTAGACTCACACTGAGGTTTTGCAATCCTGCATCAATAGCTCCTGGAGCCACTGGTGCATTTGTGTTGACCTTTTGAGTGATGACTGATTCCTGCAGGGAAATGGGAGGTGGGAGCAGCTGCCACTGTTGCTGACAGCTGATGGCTGGGGGCAGAGGCAAGACAGTCACTTGGAGAGTCTACGAAGATGACCACCAGCCCCTCCGTGTGGTGGGATGTGCAGGACTGCCTGCTGGGGTTATAGGCTGACAATTTCCCTGCTCCAGCCTTTGCAGAAGCTAGACCTCATCCACCTGGAGTCCCTCATTGTTCCAGGTGTCCTCCACCCAAGCCATGCTTGGTGCCACCTCCACATTTTTCCATGGGCTATTTTCCCACCCAGAAGACTTTCCTCTCTCCATCACCAGTCTTCCTTCTGAGCCTTCTACTAGTCCCTCTTCCACAGAATGGCTTTTCTGACCACCCCCAAAAGTCTCATACAGCCCTTTATTTGGGAGCTATTGATAGTGCTGTCTTGTTTCATTGTTTAAATTGTATTCACATGGTACACCAGCTGCCTTAAGGTGTCATCGAGCCCTGTGAAACTCTGAGGAAGAACTGTGGAGGCCTCTGCAAGGGACTGGGAAACCCGTGTGAGATAGAGAGGGGCTGGTGCTGTAGAGGTCAAGTCTAATCTGGCAGCTGTAACACCACCAGCCATGAGTGTGAGCTTTGGTGCAACTCTTTTTTTTTTTAATTAAAGATTTTATTTATTTATTTTTAGAGAGAGGGGAAAGGAGGGAGAAAGAGAGAAAGAGAAACGTCTATGGGAGAATCAGTTACCTCTTGCACGCTGCCACCCAGGGACCTGGCCCACAACCCGGGCATGTGCCCTGACCAGTAATCAAACCAGCAACTCTTCGGTTTGCAGGACAGTGCCCGACCCCCTGAGCCACACTGTTCAGGGTATGTTGGTGCAACTCTTTAGGAAAACAGTCTACCCACAATGAATCCAGTGCCTTAAAATACATGTTTCCTTTAACTCGGATTTCTATTTTGAGAACTAAGGAAATCATTTGAGATACAGAAATATGTGTCAAAGAACATTCAGTGCAGTGTTATTACAGGAAAAAATAGGAGGGGAGAAACCAGGGCACTCGAACATGACAGAAGATCCAGCCATCAGAGTCCTGGGTAGCAAATGTTACTCTGACTGCAGATATGTTTAGGTTTTCATGTTAAATGGAAAAAGCAGGATGTTGGAATAACAATTATATACAAAACAGGCATAGGAAAAAACTAGAAAAATGTACTGTCTTATGAACTTACTGTCTTTAGTATAGGAATTTAGGGATGTTTTCATCTATTTTCCTCTATTCTCCCAAATGTATTCATTAAGTGTGTGCTGCTTTTATAATTGAAATAAACACTGGGGACAAGTCTGTCCAGAAGGTATCCAGCCATGTAATAGGAAAAATGGAGACATTTATTGAAGAAGATGCAAGATTCAAGAAACATTGTACACAGGACAACGACACCTCAGTCCCCTTCAAAGTAGGCACATTGGGACCTCACACAGCTCTCCCAGTCGCCATGAGCTACCCCATTGTATTTTCCTGAATCTCAACGACAGTCTGAAATCTCTTCCCTTTCCAAGGTGATTTAGTTTTGGGAAAAACCAGAAGTGGCAGGGCACCACTTCTGGGCTTTAGTGGGGCTGAGTCACCTGGGCGATTTGATGTTTTGCCAAAAAACTCTGCATGAGACATGATGCATGAGTGGGCACACTGTCATGATGAAGCTGCCAATCACCAGTTGCCATAGTTGCAGCCTTCTGAATCATCTGAATAGTTTCTACAGAGGAATGTTTAAGCTTAATGCAAAATGTAATGCAGATTCATCGCTGTACTAGCTCAGTCGTTTTGAATGCGACAGCCACACAGTACACGTGCTCACTCAATGGCATTTACCATCCCCCTGACTAGTACATTGAAGTTGTCGTTATTCACGCATGTGCATTCCAGTCCACTCTCCTTAGCTGCCAAGTTACATCAATGTCATGGAAACTGTTCTCATTATATTAATAATGGCTGGACTTTTTCTGCATAGACCTTGCAGACATGCACACAACCCAATATCCAGACATCTCTTGTTGTGGGAGAAGTTATGATCCCACCATCTGCTCCCACCTTCCCCTTTCAGCTGTCCAAGCCCGGGGGAAGCCCGGAGCTGCCCCTGTGGAATCAGTCCTTCCTCTTCCAAGGCCGAGATGGAGCCACCAACTTCTCAGAAGACACCGCCTTGGTGCTGGAATACTACTCTCCAACTTCAAGTAAGTGTCCTGGTGCCACGCCAGGTATGAAAGGATTTTCAGTCCACCCTGCCTCTGCCCTCTGTGGGACTGGGTTCCAGGGCAATCTCCCAGTTAATGCAAGCAGGTAGGGGAACGCCCGACCGGCTTCTTGTCCAAATGGCAGCTCGGGGCATGGGCCCTATTCCTATACTGACTCCCTGTGTTTTAATTGTATGCGCCACCCCCCTTCCCATGCACGTATCAGTGAGGGGGGTGGAGGTGGAGGCTTCAGGGCAAACTTCCTAAGTGGGGAGGAAGGGGCAGATTCAGAAAAAAACCGATCCGCAGTCTTCAGTCCTCACTGTAAGACTGAAGTCCTCAAAGAACAGGGACGAGGGAGCTCCGTATAAATACCCATAGACAGGAATGTGGTTAGAGTTGGCCTTAAACTCAGGGAGCCCTGAAGAGCAGAGAAGGAGGATATTCACGCGGGCAAAGGCAGGAGGCGGGTGGTAAAGGATGGGAGAATTAAGAGTTGGGTACCAAAGGATGGGGCCCAGGTGGGGCCTCAGATGCTGGAATCTGAGAACCCTGGGGTGGAGGCTTTTGTGGGAGACCCAGCTGATCTGACCCCTGCCGCTGTCCCCACAGTGAAAGCCGGTGAGTCGTGGACCCTCAGCAAGCCTCTGGGTGTCTCTGTGTTGCCACTGAAGAGCCGTTTGTACCGCAAGATGCTGACAGGGAAAGGCCTGAATGGGTTACGAGTAGAGAGGCTCCCCATCACTGTGAGTCCCCCAACCTTGGGCAGGTCCACCTGGTCCCACACTGTCCCACGCTGCTCCTCCTTGCCTCACCAACACAGGTGAATCTGGCTTTTCCGGTAGCTTCCCACAGCCCCCCCACCCCCACCATAGAAGCTGACCACTGTCAGGAGTGAGGAGTTCCCCAAATGCCAAAAGTCAGCCTTACTCCTGGGCTTGTGATGAAATTGCCCCAGAGCAACTTGGGAAGAAGCACAGGGATGCCTCATGGGGCGGCAGCAAGAGCTTGGGCCTCTAATCAGCCAGACCCGAGTTCAAATTCTGACTTGCCCTAGTCCTCGCTGTAGAAGCCGGGGCAAGTTCCTTGCCTTCTCTGAACGTCGGAGCCGTCTCTGAAACGGGAACATGCTCGCACACCGTCCCTCCGTTTACCAAGGATCAAAAGCCCAGGCTCAGGAGCCGGGCTGCCTGGCTTCAGTCCTCATTCCGCCACTTACCGGCTTTACGACTGTGGAAAAATTACTTGGTCTTAGCGCCTCGGTTTTCTTGTTGGGAAAATGGGTCCATAGTAATAGTACTTTTTTCATAGGTTGGCTGTAAGATTTATTTGGGAAATACCTGTTAAGCACTTAGAATAAGTTCCCAGTAAGAATTAATACATTATTATCATCATTGTCTACTTCTATGCCACCTTTTTCACTAAAATACTTCTGGCCATAAAAGACTTCCACAAATGGGAGCTTCCCCACTCTGCAGGAGGCAAGTCTGAAGGTGCCAGCCGGTCTCCGGTGGAGTGGGGAAGGGTGTGCAGAGGCGGCGAGGGTGAGAGCAAGTAAGGAAGGAGCCCAGCTCCTGCCTCCCTCGGACCCTCTGGGCGCAGTGCTCAGCAGGCACTGATTGAGCAATCCAGACCAGTGGGTGGAGCAGAGGCAGACGCTGCCCTGGATGGCTCGCTCTGACGGCTCCCTTCTTCCTTCCAGGACACCAAGCTGAAAACCACAACCGGTGAGGCCCCCACAGTGGATCTCTCCTTTCAGCTGCTTTCGTCTGAGGTAAGGCTGAAGGTCAGCCGAAAGTCAGGGCCTGGAAGCCAAGTGCCACCTCCTGTAGGCCCTCCTTCACAATTGCTGGCCTTGTGCAGGGTTGGGGTCAGGGGTTTCAGGGAAGAGGGAACTGATGCTTTGGATGGAAAGGTCTGAGGGTGATTTGAGGCTCCAGAAAACCGAGAGAAAGTATAGATTAGAAAGAGGAGAGTTGGTGCAAAGGGCCACCCACGCCTGGGGGTCAGCCTCTGACCTGGTCTCAGCCAAGCCTGCCTCACTGGGATCCAGGCTCCACAGGGGTGAACTAGATCAGCTTCTGTTGCTATGTAACAAACCGCCACAAACTTAGGAGGGGCAAACAACACCCATGTCTGAGCTCAAACTTCTGTAGTAGGCAGTTCTACGCAGCATGGATGTTGGCAGGGCTGCATTTCCTTCTGGAGGCTATGGGGAGACCAAGCTTCCAGGCTCGTTTAGGTTGTCATCAGAATCCAGTTCCTGGCAGTTGTGGGACTGAGATCCATTTCCTTGCTGGCTATCAGCAGGGGGCCTCTCTCAGCTCCAGAAGGCTGCCCACATACTTTCTCACAATGGCCTCTCCATCTTCAAGCCAACAGCATCTTAAATCCTTCTCGCACTTCACAACTCTGACTTCCTCCTCTGACTGCAGCCAGAGAAAACGCTCTGCTTTTACAGGGGCTCGTGTGACTAGGTCAGACCCACTCTGATACTGTCCCCATCTTAAGGCACACTGTGCCATTAACTACGTTCAGCATGCTCACAGTTTCCGGTGATGAGGGTGTGGACTCTTGGAATGCTTCCTGCTACAGCTGGGCAGATCAAAGTGGACAATACCAGGGCTGAGCCCTGGCTGATGGATGACATCTCTGCCTCCCGCCAGCTATACCTGGGTTCCGAGTCCAAATGAACCTTGGTTATTTGGCTCCAGTGTACCTTACAGACACCTGCTGGAATCTTCCCACCATCCCCTCTGCGGTGCTGAGACAGGCATGACGCTGGAATATGGGCAGTTTAGAATTATGAACCCAGGAAATGATGACAGAGGTGACATCTGGGTCAGCCCATGACTGCGAAGAACACAGGGAATGCCACAGTGTGGGGTAAGAGGTATATATCCAGGAATGTACCAGCTGGCAAGTGCCTCCCTACGGGCCTCTGGTGAGTACCTGAGACCTCCCATTCGCGCTCCACGCTGTGCAATGTTCTGCATTGCTCTCTAGAGCTTCCTCTAACTCCGGGTGAGTTTGTTAGGTAACAACCTGACATCTCCCCACTACCAAACAGGTGCAGGACCCAGAAGGTCCGAAGGCGCACACGCAGAGGCAGCAAAAGGCCCAAGAAAGGAAAAGGAGAGTCCTTGGAAAACATGTCGCAGATTACCCCCGATCGGAGCTCAATGCTCCATACCCTCTTCTCAGGGTCTGGAGTCTGCCAGTGGCCATAGCCAGCCCCTTCCTCGCCTCCCACAACCTCCTGCCTTTTCACTGGGACACGTGTGTTCTGAGGACTCAAAGGAGCATCACGTGGGCACTGGGGGACCCAGGCAGGCAACAGGCAGGTAGCTAGGACACTTCCCCAGTTGCCCAGGGGCTGGGCACAAAGGTCTTGGTGATGAATTATTCACCGGAGCTGTGCTAAGTGCAGAATTAATCCCTTTCCTTCCAGCTGGCGACCTCACTAAATTATCCCTCCAAGTCATGCGGGAAAACGCTGTGAATTCATTGAGCTGCTGAGTGTTTTGATCTGGGCCTTGTGATTTTAGCTTCCCCTTCTCCCAGCCCCCTCCCCCTGGAGGCGGGTAAAAACCTTTCAGTAATGGATTTCTGAGAAGAAAGGGAAAGAAAGAGAATCAAGATTGGGTGTGTACCAGGAAAATAGTACTAGAGGAGATTCAGATTCTGCAGCCAAGAATTCATTCACACAGTTCCACACACATGCACTCACACAATGGTATTTGAATACCCACACATGACAGTCATATGTGCACAAACATACACATGAGCACACACGCATGCACCTTTGCAAGGGTACAGACATTTAATGCATATGCACATGCTCATACTCACATGCAAACTGACACAGAAACATTTTCACACCCTCATTGGTACACACAGAAGCTAAATCTTTTGTGGCTAAACTACTTCTTGGTGAAACAATCTGAGAAGTGGCTAACGACTGACTCACTTTGATGCTAGAATCTTGAAGTCCGGTGTGGGGGCCGGGGGATGAAGTGCTAATGTGGATGAAGTTGGCCTAAGGCTCTTGCAGCCATAGTTCCCTTCCGTTTATTTTTGACCCCACACGTGTTTGAGGAAGACTAGAACTTGGGCTGCTCTTGCGGACTGCAGTGCCGGAAGGGAGGCAGCCATGGATTGCATCTGACTCGAATCATTTTCATCAGACTCGAACATGGCTCTCTGCTAGCAGCTGAGCCCTTATGGTACCCTTCTCTCCACGGAGTGGAGGGAGAGTGTCAAGAATGGATGAGAAGGGGAGATGGCCTTGCAGCTAAGCCTAAAGACCTGTCCCCAGCTCTATCCCTCACCATCACCTTCACCGTCATACCGCCGTTGTCCTCCATGCAGCTGCAAACACTTACCGAGCACCTGCTAGGTAGCAGACACTATCTTGGTTTCACGGATTTTACGTTGGAGAAGGTGAGAAAGAAGGTCCTGTCTACGCTTGCATTGGTAGAGAGCAGGGAATGTGGACCAGACAATGAGCAAA